>VMDO01025703.1:0-27808 GCA_007922755.1 Pedetes capensis | reverse complement strand
AAATATGTTTTTTTCCACAATGTTGGAAAGTAGAGAAATATTTTGTTTCAAGACAAACTCAAAAGCTAACCTGCAGTTAATACCATATTACAATATCTCTATTGGTGTATGTACATGCTTGTTTGCTTGATCTCCAATTTATTTTTAATTTTTCTTTTATCTTGGTTTTTAATTACATTTTAAATAATTTTATTTGCATTTCGGTAAGTTGCCTCAAATTCATTGTGTAAAACATCTATGTAAATAAATTCATTTAAGGATTGAAATTTATTTTGTCATTGTCATTTCACCTAAATTTTTTGAAGAGAGTTTTTTTCATATTTTAATGATATATTTAATAACTGAAGTATTTAATATGCAATTAACATAGCTCATGCCTGAAATAAAGAAACTAAGATTTCTAGGTAGGATGATACATTTTATGGGGCAAAGAAAAAGCTCTTCCAGTGTTCTCAAAAATTTCATTAAGTACTTTTATAGTATTACTGAAGTCTTTTTAATCATATTTACAAATTCCCTTCCTTATTCTGACCTCAAATAAATGGTCATTCTTGATTTTGAACTTCTTTTGGGAGAGGCTACAATGTCAGTAGAGGGGTTACAATTTGCCAAATAGCAAACAACACATAGATCCATTTCAAGTATCCATAATTTTAAATCAAGACTGTAAGAGTAGAGTTTATTCCACCACTAGTAATACTTTTTACTGATCTACCCAGCTTTCATAAGGAGCCTCACACGCATAATATACTAAGGCAAATGCTACTTTCTCAATTGCTTTTATTGGTAGCTAATTGACCATGGTCCTTCGCCCTGATATGGAAATTGTCTTCACACTAAGTATAACTGTAAAATTTTGCTGAATGGTATGGTGATTTAGTTTCTGCTGGAAAAATCTCTGGAATTAGTTCTTACCCATGATCCTAAATAGCCACAGGGGACAAACTGATGCTGTGCTTCATTTAAGAGTGTTTCCAATATGTTAGGTATTATGATTTAAATATAAAATGTTCCTCACATGTTCATGTGTTGTACTTTATTCCCAGTTGGCAGTGCTATTTGGGAAGGTGCCAGTTTTCAAGGTAGGACCTGGCTAGATAAAGCAGGTCCTTATGGGAAGGACTTGGAGGCTATTCCTTGCCTCAAGTTCCAATGAGCTCTCTCTCTGCTTCTGGTCCACAATGAGATGAACAGTCTCTGCCACAGATGCCCACACCCATGAACTGAGCTGCTCCACCATGCCTTCCTCAATATGATGGACTGTAACCTTATGAAACTTTGAGGCAAAATAAATCTGTCTTCCTGAGGTTGGTTTCGTTCAGTTATTTTGGTAAAAATTATGCAAAGGTAACTAATATAACTAATACATCAGGTTAAGCATGACCAAAATCCACTCTCAGGGTTTCTATGTTCTTCCTGGGGTTTCTCTCTCTCTGCATTGTGGTGGAAGCAAGAGGTGGGTGCCCCAATGCTGCACCCAATGGTGAGGCTATGGCCAGACAACAGAGAATCATAGACAGCAGAGAAGGATGGTTTATTCATGAAGGAAGGGAAAGGAATGGAGGATTAGGGAGAAGGGAAAAGGGAGTTGGAGAAGGGAAGAGCTCAGCTGCTATCTCTGCTGCTGGGGTAGAGCCTCCCAGGTATTGTTGCTCTTCCAGATCCCAGCTTTTGCCACTTCTGGGGCCCTGAGGTTGACTCCAGAGTCTTGCCTCAGGAAGCTGTAGGTCCGTGTAGAATATCTGGCATTGTAAAAGTCGGGGTTGAATAGAGGTGGCAGGGGCATTGAAGTATGATGAATGCAGGTTGAAGGAAGCCTGAAGGCTAGGCTAGGCAGACAAATAAATGGCTGTGGGCTCCCAAGGAACCTCAAGGATCCAGTGAGCTTTTCTTGGATGGTGTTCAGAAATGGCTGCTGAACTCTGAATTCTGGAGTTTATATGGCCCGAGAGCAAGCCAATCAGGGGAACAGGGTTGGATCAGAAATGACCAATCAAGCACCAGGGAGACTTTAGATACTACCATAACTTGGGTGTCATCTTGGCCCACTGGATGGGAGGGGAAAAGAGTGAGATACCTGGATGTATAGCAAAGGTGACCTGTTGCTATCTTGTCCCATAGGATTCCAAGTGGGCTAGATGAGCTCCTCCTGGGACTGGCCATGTTTGGGGTACTCTCTATTCCCCTGGGAATCACAACATTTCTCGATTTTTTTATAGGTGCTCATAAATTTTGTATCATTTTAAAATGGGGCCAGTTCATTTGGATCCATATATTAAATATGTTGGTTTGATGTAGAGTTTCTTGACATCAGGAACTGTGACTGATTCATAATGTACAATAAATAGTTAGCTTTATTGTTATTTATTATATTGATTATTGATGACATAGTGATTGATGATCAGCTAGTTTTTCATGATTTTTTTCAATATTATTCTCCACTTTATTCCTATGATGTAAGTGTGAATTCGTTTCTAAATTTAGTACTACTTGTCGTTTTATAAGCCTGTTTGAATTTTTATTCTTTTTATTTTTGTTTATTTATTTTTCTTTTTGCAGTACTAGGGAATTGAACTCAGGGACTTAAACTTGCAATCTTCCTGCCACACCCTTCCAAGTTGCTGGTGTTATAGGTGTGCACAATTGCACCCAGTTGAAATTACTATTTCCAATGATCTCTCCTAATCCAGTGATGGGGATAAAATCACTTCCTAGGCTTGGGCTCTACCACTGAGCTATATACACAGCCGGGGTAGTTCTGTTTTCAAATTAGGGAAAACAATAAGTACAATGAGGTTTAACTGTTTGCATTTCAAGAAGAAACACAGTCATTTACTTCCCCAGATTAAAACTAAAGCAAAAGCATCAGCTGTGCACTGATATATTAAAATCAAATTGAGACAATATCAAAGTTTTAGTGATCTGTCATACTGTTTTGGAGTAGAAATAGATATTACAATAACTGATTCAGTCATTGTAATTTGGATATCATACATTTAGGCACTTTAGGTTTTATAAATATTGAGATATTAAATAGCTGTTTAATTTTTTCTCTTTTCTTCTTTTTTCATGATTTTTTATCTTTCTTTTTTTCTTATGTCCTTTCATTCTTTTTTCTTTGTCTATTTCTTTGTTCTTTCTTTTTTTTGTGTGGTACTGGGGGTTGAACCTAGGACCTTGCACATACTTTGTAAGTGCTCTACCATTGAGCTACAACCCCAGCCCCTTTTATACTTTTTTAACCTTGACACAGAGTCTTACTAAGTTGCATAGACTGCATATGACCTCAAACTTGTGATCCTCTTGCCTCAGCTTTCAGAGTCACTGAGAGTACAGGCATGAGTCACAGCACCCAGCAGTTATTTTTATGCGCTAGATGAGGAAATTATGTCTTGGTTAGATGAAATATCTTTTCTGCACTCACACAAGTTATAACATAAAAAGGTCTTCAACACAGAAACTCTCAAGCTAAACTCATTTTTTCTCACTAAAATTTGCCTTATGACTGTATTTATAATTTTCATGTGTGAGTATATGTGTGTATGTGTGATGGCGTATAATATATTGCAATTTTTTACACTATCTTACCTACATAAATCTTTTATTTAACCACCATCAAACTTTTTTCTTGATTACACACACACACACACACACACACATACACACACTTATGTTACATTCTTAAATATTCAAAACCCAAATTCATCATTTCTACTAGCTTCTAGGAAAACACCACATTTTCTACTGCTTTACTATAAAAAGCATTCAGGTCTTTTGATTTCTGGATCCATCTTGCATAACTGCTTTTGAGACTCTTTGCAAGGATATTATAGATATGAGTTTAGAAGCTGTAACCTGTTAATAATTCTGCATAAATATAGGCAGTAATGTCATGGTTGAGAAAATATTAGAAAAGCAGCACAGTGATTTAAAGTGAAAGAAACAATGTTCTCTTTAGATTTGCCATAATACTGATTCACTTTGAATGGAGATACATAGCAGAAAATGCATTTCCCATAATTTTTGTCCTATACTCATCACTGATGACTTTGATAATAAGAAGATGCCAATAAGATGCCACAGTCACATTAGTCTCAAGAGTGATTATCAATCTTACACAATATGTAATTTTAAATTAGCTCATGTATTTTGTCTTTAATTCCATTGAAGAGCTGTGAAGCTAATTTGAGATTAATTTGTATTCTGTAAACCAAATGAAACATTTTTCTGTCACTGAATGCACAGTCAAAGCATAGAAGAATATGACGGAGATTAATGGTCATGATTAACTCCCTACAGGTTGTGGCTACATGCCCCAGTGATCATCCTGCCATGATTCTGTAGGAGATCCTTCCAGGGCCATATAGGCTTTCAGCCACTTAGCCATAGAAGAACAAAGGTCAAGGTACTTAGCAGCACGATATTCCTTCATTCTGGCATGGGGTCTTATAGCAAAGGCCATTGCAATCACATAATTAAAGTGTTAACATAGATATATTGGATTATGCAGTAGAGTCAATTGTGAAGAAAAATCAAGTGAAAACATGAGATGAAAGTGCCAGTTTCTTTTGAAGTACTCTGCATATCCACACAATGAATGTGTTGGAGAACTAGCTTTGATCAATTTAATTAGTAGTGTTAAAATCAACTCTAACCATGCCTGCCACCATTCTCATTTTAGATGATTCTGTTTTATGAATGGTGGATTTTGATTTTCTGCCTGATACTTACTCTCACACTTATTTGTTCTGCATCATAAGAAAATAGAGCATTTAGTCCATCAATGTCTCTGCACCTCTTTTTTATTTTAATGACAAGGAAATCACAGTTTTAAGAGTTTATATACCAAAAGAGGTGTATTTTCTATTATGAAATAGAAAGTGCCTTAAATTAAGTTCTCTAAATTACAAAGATGCTAATTCTACAGTCAATTAGGAAGCACCTTTAGATTTAAAGTAAGATAGATCTTAGCTTTTTCAAATTCCCCAAATGGAATTTTACTAAACATCACTTGATATTCTTCAGATGTATGAGGCTGAGTTATCAAAGTTTTGAGGCACTATACCCAAATGTAGACAGATTTTGCCATCATAGTAAAGGACTAAGTAAATATTTCACTGAGATGGAAATTAGAACCTTTTATCAAATGTTTGCATAATTTCAATGTTCCTGTCTTTTTTTCTCTAAAGGTTTTCTACAAACTGAACATAATATTTGACATTAGTTTAATTTGGCCTTGGTGCCAGTTTGTGTCTATCCACTTAGTGTCAGAATTGTAAGACATTAATCTTTCATGATTTACATGCATAAAGAATTTTAAACCCAGAAGAAATTAATCCTCCCCTCAGTTCCCATTACAGTGTTTTTATAACTAATTATTTATAAGAAAACATGTCTTATCATATAGCTGTGAAAGTACTACTAAAGAGTATAGTGTAATGTATTATTATATGTGAAAAAATAAGTAATCAATAGCTAATTATTTCCATAATAAAAACAGGGTTTTATAAGGATGTCAACCCTCTTATAAGAATTATTAATTACTTATAAAACTACCTCTGTTCCACAACACTTTGTTATAATTTAACATAAAGGCATGAGCTACTGGAAGTATAAAAATGTGTTTTTTCATTTCCCATTTATTACCTATTTCCAATATTTCTAGTAGAAATGAAGACAGGAGCCACCCAGGGGTGGCTCAGTGGTTTATGGATGTCAGTACCCCTTCTCCTCAGGGAGATATATGGCTCAGCGGATGCATAAATAGTGCAGCTGGAATTCTCTAAGAATATTCACCATCTGAATATGTGACTAATGTTTGATATTTTAACCTGTAAGCCTTGGTTTTCAATATAATCTAAAAGATCACTACTTATGACTTCGCAATTATTGTGGGCACCATATGTGAACACTCCTATAAACTGAAAGGACCTTTTTCAATGGAAAACTACATATGATCAATAAGTACATAAAAATGTTAACATGTTTAGATGTTAGGGAAATGCCAATCAAAACTACGTTGGGATTCCATCTTGCTCCAGTCAGATTGGCTACTATAAAGGAAACAAAAAGAATGAATAAATATGAGAGAGGATGCAGAGCAGTGGGAAAGGGAAAGAAAAACTTACACAGTGTTGGTAGGAATGTAAACTAGTGCAAGCACTATGGAAATCAGCATAGAGTTTCCTCTAAACACTACCATATGATGCAAATATAATGCTCCTGAGTATATACACAAAGCAATCAAAGAATCATACAATGGGTATGTGCCTATTCAAGTTTAATGCTGTAGTATTCACAGTAGTCAAGCCAAGGGATCAGCCTAAGTACTCAAAAATGGACGAATGGTTAAAGACAATGTAACATATATACACTAAGGAGTGTTTGTTTTTATTAATAAAGGTTGGTGGGATAAAGTCATAAATCTTTTTGTTCTATTCATTATGAAGCTGTTAAATAACTGTTGCTTACATACTCATTGATTTACATATGCTACAGAACCATTTAAATTAAGAAAAGAAAGGATAAAAACTAGGAATTTTACTTAATATGTAATAAAATTATGAGCAATCATAGGTTAAATTCTCATTGATATTTTCCTTTCCCCTGTTGTCCCCATGTATTCATATAGTTGCATCACATATTTTGAAAATTTCTTTTCCCCCTTTACCTCTCTACATTGTTTTTCTTCCTCTTCCCCTTCCCCAATCTCTGTTTCCACCCATAGATCCCCTCACTGTTTCTTTCTACTCTGCTTATATTTTCCCTCTTAGATAAGTATGTTTGCTCATTTGTATATATCTATATGTGTAAAGTCATTTTTCTTCCTTTAGGTAAGATTCAGCTCCTACATAAGAGTGAGAATATATGCTATTTCTCCTTTGGGGACTGGGTTAGTTTGCTTAAGATGATGATCTCCAATTCCAACCATTTTGCTGCAAATAACATTATTTCAACCTTCTTTATTCCTGAGTAATATTGCATATGTATATATAACACAATTTTTCAATCCATTCCTCTTTTGATGAATATTTTGGTTGATTCCATTCCCTGGCAATTGTGAAGAATGTTGCATTAAATATGAAAGTGCAGGTGTCCCTGTGTTATGATGACTTAACTTCCCTTGGGTGTATTCTTAAGAGTATTATAGTTGGGTTGTATGACAGTTCTATTCTTAGTTTTCTAAAGTACCTTCGTATTAATTTCCAAAATGGTTGAACTAATTTACAGTCCCACCCACAGTGTAAAAGTGTTCCTTTATCTCTTCATCCTCACCAGCATTTAGCTTTTATTTGTGTTTTTAATCTTGGTCTTACTGGAGTGCGATACAATCTCAGTGTTGTTTTGATTTTCATTTCCCTAATGGCTAGGGATATTCAGCATTTTTATATACTTATTAGCTATTCATGTTTCTTCATTTGATAACTGTTTGTTCAGTTCCATTGCCCACTTATTTGTTGGGTTACTTGGTGTCTTATTTTATAAGTTTGTGTATACTCTAGAAATTAGTCCTCTGTGAGATGAATAGGATACAAAGATTTTCTCTCATTTTGTGGGCTATCCTTTTAGTCTGTTGACTGTTTCCTATGCTGTACAGTCAACAGGGATGGGGGGCTTTGTGGATAATGAGTTAATGCTATCATAATACATTATATACATGTACGAAAATGTCATAATAAAACATGCTGTCTTGCAAAACGAATAGACACTAAAAAAATGGAGGCAAATGTTTACCTCAGTTGGTGAAGTACTACTGTGCACTCTCTGAGGACCCAGGTTCAATCCTCAGCATCACAAAAATAGGAGAAGTATGTAACAATCCATTCCCAAAGAAATCTCAAAACAATAAGCCAGTGAAAACCCTGTGAGGATCACTACGAGTTCTATCCAAATCAATGGCACCTAACAACAACAACAACAACAACAACAACAGTATATAATACAGAACCATGATGGGAATGATTAATAAGATAGAAAGTGCACATTGAATTGAGCTCTATGATAAATGCTTGTAATCTCAGCTTGGGAAGCTGAGACATGAGGATCAGAGGTTGAAGGCCAGAGGCAGCCTGTGCAAATTAGTGAGACATTTTTTTCAAAATAAAAAAATAAAAAGCGGGCTAGAGGTATAGCTCAGTGGTAGAACATTTGCCTAGCATCTACAAGGCCCTGGATCCAAACTCCTATTATTGCAAAAAATAAATGTAAAAAATAGATAAATAAAATAGAAAGATAAAATGTTATAAAAAGAACAAAATGCTTATAGAATGGAAAATTTTCACGTGTTCACATTTTCTACAAGTCCTTAGTTCCATATAAATGTACATGTTGTTGTTGTTCTTAGGTGCCTTCCAGTCAGTATCCAACTCATAGTGACCCTATGTACAACAGGCAAAACACTATTGTCAGTGCTTCTCTGCTGTTCATAGGGTTTTCAATGGCAGATTGATTTTTTGGAGTGGGTTGCCAGGTCCGTCTCCCAAGCCTACAGCACCTGGTGTTCGCAGGTGGTCTCCTATCTAAGTACTAACCAGGCCAAACCCTGCTTAGCTTCTGAAATCTGATGAAATTGGATACCACAGAGCTATGGTTGCACACATATATCTACATAAACACACATATATGTGCATATACACATACCCATATTTTGTTGTTTTCAAATATCATTGAGTCATATCCAACGCATAGAGACCCTATGCATATAACAAAACAAAACACTACACTGCTCTCCCTATGTGAATATTTGTCTTCAAATTTCCCTTTTATAAATGGATACACATGATACGGAAATGGCAGTCAACAAAATTACCATATTTTAACTTGATTATCTCTGTTAAGATGTTGTTGTTGCTAGGAGACATCAAGGCAGGTCTGATTCATTGTGGCTTTATGTATAATAGAAAGAAACACTACCCAACACTGTGCCATACACATTATATTTTTTAAATTTCAGCCCATTATTTGCATATACTGTGTTTCTTCTTATTTTGAGTTGTGCCACATCAGCAAATGGAGATCCCAGGGACATTCTCATCATTAAGTTCAGCTCTACTTTGAGAGGCAATTTTTCCCCAATTGTTTCTTGTATGGCTTCAATCCTGGAGGACTCATTTTCTGGTACTTTATTTGACAATGCTTCTCTGGTATTCATAGGGTTTTTGCTGGCAAATTATATCGGGTTTCAACTGCTATATTCTTCTCCCTAGTGTGTCTTAGTCTCATGCTCAGCTGAAATTTGTCCACCAAGGGTGGCCTGCTGGTCTCTGAAGTACCAATGGCATAATTTTCAGCATCACCACAACACACAAGCCCTCACAGCATGACATCCTGACAGATATATGGGAAATACATACATATACATATAAATACATATGTATGTATATGTGTGTGTGTGTGTGTGTGTGTGTGTGTGTATAAAATATTGGGACTTTAAATGCTTACTAATATGATATGTACCCAGTAGAAGTTTACATGTAGATACACACCCAAACACGTATACCACAAATTCCTCCACACATATGTATGTGCTACTGATTGCTGTTCTTAGCTCTCCTCCGGTTAGGTTCAACTCATTGCAACTCTATGTACAAAAGAATAAAATGAACCCTGACTCTCTGCCAGTTGTACAACCTTTTTTACACTTAAGTTCATTGTGGCAGTCACTGTGTCCATCCATCTCAATGAGAGTCTTGCTTGCATGCCTTCCAAGTGCTGGACCACTGAGCTGTGCCCCCAGCCCTTCCCACTTTTTTTGAGACAGGGTCTTACTAAATTATGCAGACTGCCTCTGGTCTTGAACTTGCCATCCTCCTACCTCCACCTCCAGAGCTACTGGGATTACAGGTGTGCGCCCCTGCGCCTGGCTCGGGTCTTGCCATTTTTTGTTTACCTGCCACTCTACCAAACAGGATGTTCTTCTTTAGGGATTAGTCCCTCCTGACAACATAGGGAAAATTGTCAGACACATTCTAGCCATCCTTGCTTCCAAGGAGCACTCTGTTTCCCCTTCTTCTAGGATAGATATATTGTTTTTTTTTTTTTTGCAATCCATGGTATATACAGTATTCATCTTCAGCAGGATAATACAAAGACATCAACTTTTCTTCTGTCTCCCTTATTCAATGTTCAGCTTTAAATACTCTATAAAGCAACTGAAAATAATATGACATGAGTCAGGTGCACCTTCTTCAATGTAACATGACTTTTGGGCATTTTGAAGAGGTCTTTTGCAACAGCTTTTTCAGCACAATGGGTCTTTTGATTTCTCGACTGTGGTTTCTATGGGTGTTGATTATAGAAAAAAATAAAGCAACATCATGGATAACCTCAATCTTTACTCCATTTATCATGAAGTTGCATACTGATGCATATGTAAAGATTTTTGTTTTAGTGATGTTGAAATATAATCCATACTGAAGGCTATGTTACTTCATATTCATTGGTACTGTTAGGGCTTGCATGTTGCTGTAATCCTGAAAGCTATGCCACTGGTATTACAGATACCCTTAAGATTACTAATGGTGGATAGGTTTCAGATGAGCTTCCAGAATAAGACAGAAGAGTGACATGGCTAACCTACTTCTGAAATAATTAGCTATTGTAAAACACTTTGAATAGCAGAGAAACACTGGCAGATATAGTGCCAGAAAATGAGCCCCCCCGCCCCCATTGGAAGGCACTTAAAAGCCTATTGGTAAAGAGTTGCATTCTAAAAGTAGAAGGTACATTGATGATAGGCATACATTAAAGCCTTAGGGACCTAATTTGATGAAGTAGCATGCCTCAAAATGAGAAGGAAGAACTAAAACTATCCATTAATATTTGAAAAGTTGAATGTACATAGTATGGACCACAGAAAATTAGAAATTGTGAAAAAGGAAATGGGGCACTAAACATCTATATTCTAGGCATTAGTGAGCAAAAAGGGACTGGCATGGGCCATTTTGAATCAGATAATCATATGGTCTACCATGTCAATAATGACAAATCAAAGGGAAGTAGGGTTTTATTCATCATTAAAAAAACCTCAAGATCTGTGCTGAAGTAAAATGCTCACGGTGATAGAATAATATCCATTCACCTACAAGGAAGACCAGTCTATAGCTGTTATTGAAATGTATGCACTTATGAATAAGGCTACAAATGAAAGTAGGGAATATTTCAACCAACTCCTGCAGTCTGAAAGAGATAGGTCATGAAATCAGTATACACTGATAAATACTAGTGACTGGAATGCAAAAGTTAGAAACAAAGAACAAGGCTCAGTAATTGAAAACTATGGCCTTGGTGATAAAAATGGTGTGTGACATCACATGATAGAATATGTCAGACCAACGAAACTTTCATTGCAAATACATTTTTTCACCCACATAAAGAGCAAATATACACATGGAATTCACTAGATAGAATATACAGGAACAAAATTGACAATATGTGTGAAAAAAGACATTGGAAACATTCAATATGAAAAGTCAGAGCAAGACCAGTTGCTGATTGTGGATTAGGCCATCAATGGCTCACATGCAATTTCAGACTGAAACTGAAGAAAATTAGATTAAGTACAGGAGAGACATTGAGTATATCCCATCTGAGTTGAGAGATCACCTCAAGAACAAGTCTGATGCATTAGACACTAATGATAGAGGACCAGAGGAATTGTGGCATGGCATCAAAGACATCATTCATGAGGATAGCAAAAGGTTATTAAAAAGACAGAAAAAAGAAAAGACCATATTATATGTCAAAAGAGACTTTGAAACTTGCCCTTGAATGTTGACCAGATAAAGTAAAATGAAGACATGAGAAAGTTGAAGAACTAAGCAGAAGATTTCAAGGGGCAGCACAAGAAGACAAAATTAGATATTATAATAATATACGCAAAGAGCTGGAGAAAGAAAATGAAAAGAGACGAACATACTCTGTACTTTTCAAGCTTGGGGAATTGAAGAAAAAATTCAAGACTTGAGTGGCATGGGAAAGAATTCTATAAGGAAAATATAAAATGACAGAGTAAATATCAAAAGAAGATGGAAGGAAGCACATACGCAGCTCTTCCATGTTCTGTTTGAACAACCGCTTCCTGGTCCATGTACAGATTCCTCATGAGAACAATTAAGTACTCTGGAATCCCATTCTTCATAATGTTGCCTGCAGTTTATTATGACCCACACAGTCAAATGGCTTTGGATAGTATAAAACATAGGTAGATATCTTTCTGATATTCTTTGTTTTCTCTAATGTCTATCTGACATCATCAGTAATGTCCCTGTTTCTATGCCTTCTTCATAATATAGTGTGATTTTCAAGCAGTTACTTGTTTATAATCTCCAGTGTCATTTCTGTCAACAAGGCCATATTTTCTGACTTCTGAGCCTTCTTCTTTGTTTACAGTTTTTGCATTCCAGCCACTAGTAATTATAAAAACATCCTGATTCCCTGTTCAATCTATTGAACATCACAGGAACTGGTAAAAATCTTCCCTATCTTCATCTGTAGCCTTATTGTTGTGTGCATAAATTTGAATAGTAGTCATATTAGCTGGCCTTCCTTGTAGGCATATAGATATTATTCTAACACTGACAGCATCTTACTTCAGCAAAGACCTTGAGATGTCTTTTTTCTTGTTGAATATAACCTCATTTCTTTTTAATCTGTCATTCTCAGCATAGTAGACCATATGATTATCTGATTCAAAAGGGCTCATGCCAGTCCATTTTGGCTCACTGATGCCTGGAATATTGATGTTTATGCACTCCATTTCCCTTTTGATCATTTCTCATTTTCTTTGATTCATATTAAGTGCATTCCATGTTCCAATTATTCATGGATTTTTATAGTTGTTCCTTCTCAGTTTGAGTCATGTCACATTAGCTGATGGAGATCCCTGAGGCTTTACTCCATTTCTGTCTATGATCAACTGTACTGTGAGGAAGCAATTCTTCCCCAGTCATCTTATGATTGCCTTACAAACAAGGGGGCTCATTTTTGTGCACTGCATCTGACAGTGTTTCTCTGCTATTCATAGAGTTAATTGTTTTGAGAGTGGTTAGCTATGTCCTTCTCCCTAGTTCCTCTCAGTCTTGGAAGCTCAGCAGTAACCTGTCCAACATTGGTGACCCTGCTATCTGTGATGCTAGTGGCATAGCTATCAGCATGTGCTAGCTCCCACAGTATCACAAACTGGCAGACACATGGGGAATTTGAAGCATTGGGGAAGATTATTCCTCTCAAAAGGTACACATGTTCTCTTAGCTATTAATTTATTGGTATTCATGGAAATGCAAAATGGGGAAAAACAAATATTTTCACTAAATATTGAATAAGTGGTTAGAAGACTTTCATTGGCAACAGTGTGATATGTGGAGATTAAAAATTAATTTTGTCCCAGGAATAATGTAGCATTGTAAATACTGCTTGGAAAATATTTCATCTTGTAACTAAAAGAAACCCATGTACATTATAAAAAATGTTCATTCAAAATCATGTTGTTGTCATTGTTGTTAGGTGCTGTTGAGTCGAGTCCAACTCATAGCAACCCTCATAGGGTTTTCAATGGCAGATTGTTTGGGGATTGCCTTGGGAGTGGGTTGTCATGTCCTTCTCCCATTTTTGCGGTGCTGGGAATCGAACTCGGGACCTCAGAGACTGCAGAGCAGTGTTCTACCAACTGAGCTAAATCCCAGCCCCTGAAAATCATGTATACTGCATTTAATTAAATTATAATAAAGATAAAAGAAAATAAAACCAGATAATCTTCCTTATTCCTGAAAAAGTCAAATGATTCTTTGAACAAAGCCACAGACTCTATAAATTAATGGATCTCTCTCTCTCTCTCTTTTTTTTTGGATAAATTAGACATGTAGATATTTAGGTTTTTAGAAACTAATATGATTTTTTAGTTCCTTAACTCTATCTTTTTTTTAATCAAGAAGTGATTTTTAATGCTAGACATATATTAGAATCATGCATATGGATACCAATATCTGTCAGTCCAGAATCCATCCTGAACATAAACTGTACACATTGTTATATAGGCCCACAAATGGGCTTTTGGAAAGGCAGTTTATTAATCTATCAATGTAGTGGCTTATTAACCTCCAAAACAATATTAGTTTTCCCGAATTTGCGTATATAATCAAAATTTTCTTATTAATAGAAAGATCTCACTAATTTAAAACAATTGGCCCCAGAGCCTAGGGAGAAAATAACTTCACACTCACAATGTGTGTTTTTCCTGAAAAATTTTCAATTTGAAATTTCCAAGCTTCAAATATATAGTTCAATGCCTGCCTGCCGCTGTGAACATCTATTATTTGAGAGAATACAGCTTTTATTCAAAACAGTGATTTTTATATATTTTCTTGAGTTATTTCAGACCTTCCACATCCTCAGCATGGACTTATTCACCACCTACCATGGTGAAAACAAAGAAGCATGACATTCAATCTGGGAGCATTATTTCCATTAAACTCCAACAACTCTCTTCAATACTTCAGATTTATAATACATATGAAAATAAGGCTAATATAAATCACATTCTTCCTCTTATTAATTATTTATGATATTATAGAAAATAAAATATGACAATTCCTAAGGGAAAATTCCTTTAGCTAGTATAAGTTATTGGGCTTCAGTCTCTACTCAGAAGATTTACTGCTACAGGAATTGTTGTCATTATTGAAAAATAGAAAAGTAGACAAAATATGTTGTTGTTGCTTTGCTGTTGTTAGGTGCTATCTAATTGTGTCCCATTCTTTGTAACCCTATGTACAATGGAACAAAAAACACTCCCTGACACTGTGCCATGCCTGGCACTATTATCAGTGCTTCTCTGCTATTTATAGGGTTTTCAATGGCAGATTATTTCAGGAGTGGATTGCGAGGTCTTTCTCCCTAGCCTGCAGCACCTGGCATTCCCATCCAAGTAGGATCCAGGCCAAATTGCTTAGCTTTTGAGATCAGGTGAGGTATGGTGCTAGGGTGATATGGCTCTAGACAGACAAAATATAGGGGATATATAATATTTTTAGATGTTGGGTGATAAACAGCCCTAGACTGTTATATCTAAGAGAAGGAAAACAAATGAAGAGCAGTATTTTCAAGAATGCAGTGTAATAAGTAGACAACAAAATGCAGGCAAAATTTCTGGCTGACTCAGAAAACATAGACTAGCATTTCTTGTGTTAAAAATGGCTGAAATTTACAAGGCAGTCAGTCTAGAAGAACATGATGCTGCACAGAGATCTAAAAAATAATAATAATAATCACTTTCACGTTTTAAACCCTGTTCTGGGTTCTCCTTGGCACATGAATGAGGAAACTACTAAGAGAGGAAGGAACCATCAGAAATTAGCAGGTAAAAGACATCCCACAGTCAGAAAGAGTTTATGATACCCAACAGCCTGGAGGGAGAAAACTCAGTTTTATGGGTAACTGGAGTGTTTCCTCAGAAGGTTTTTATGTGGATGCTGAGTAGTGTATGTTCTCCTGTGCTATGGTTTGAGTGCATGCCCCCGAAGGTACACATGGAGATGCGTGGTACTCAGGAGACCAGTACTGGAAGGTGCTGATGTGGATTAAGATATAGGTCCTGGTTGAAGATCCTAGGTCACTGGGGTCATGCCCTTAAAGGGGATGGAAGACGCCTGTCATTC
The DNA here is from genome assembly GCA_007922755.1 of Pedetes capensis. Classification (NCBI taxonomy): domain Eukaryota; kingdom Metazoa; phylum Chordata; class Mammalia; order Rodentia; family Pedetidae; genus Pedetes; species Pedetes capensis. The sequence goes on along the minus strand of VMDO01025703.1, from coordinate 12,155 downwards.
CTCTTTTGCTGCTTCCTAGGTTGAGAGGTGAGCACTCCTTTCATCCCTTCCTGCTTAAAAGTGCCACCCTCATCAGGAGCCCAAACCAATGGAGCTGCAAGAACCACCAGAACTTGAGTCAAAACAAACAAAAACCCTATAAACCTCTTTATTTCATAAGTATCCTGTATCAGATATTTTGTTACAGTAATGCAATGTTGATTTATAAACCCACAGATAATCTAATCCCCACACTCTAATTCCTACTGCTAGTTATGTTAGTTGGCAAAGGTACTGCAAGTAAAGTTAAATATCTTCAAATTGAGATATTGCCCACATGAGTCAAATACAATCCTATGGATCCTTAAAAGTGGGAGAGAAAGGTAAGTCAATTAATTGGAGGCATGTGACCACAGAGGAAGAGGTTAGGGAGAGTTGCATCTTGAGAGGGTCTTGAAACGAAGTAGTCATAAACCAAGGAATGAAGGTGGCTGTAAGGCCAGGTCACACTGATTTAGATGATAGTGTACTTGAAAACCACCGGCCAAATAAATAGGACACAATGAGGATGTAGATGCTCCCAATTAATGCATGAACCTTTCACATTATGCTGAATCATGGTTGTGTAACCACATGCATACATGGATGCTGTTATCTTATATAAAGCCCTGGATGTACATCCTATATGACTGTGCCATTATTGGACCACAAGTCAGGGATCAACCACTGTGGTCTAGAAGGCTTTATAGACAGAAAGATGCACCCTGGAATAAAGCATTTCAGACCTGCCTGCCTCTCCTGATGTGCTTTTTGGTTTCTCCACGAGCCCCAAAGTTCTTTCTCTCGCTGAGGAGATCAGATTCTATGCCAACATTAACCCCAACAGTCACTTATTAAAGCTGAAAACAATGCTAAACTGTCAGCCAATAGGGAAAACAGTGGCTCAGACCTACAAACATAAGGAACATCATGAATGAATAAAGAATTTTTCATCTGTAGTGTCTCTGTAGAAATATAATAATAAATCTAAATTGTAGTTATTAAAGATTACTTTCTTAACCCATGTATAATACCTTTGGCAGTGTTTTTAAAATAATTTTGTATGGTAAAATTAAAAATTGATAACAAAATTCTACCTTTATTAGGGAGTCTTGATTGATTAAGGATAGACTACAGTTACAGTGAAGTACCAGCCTTAAGAAGAATGCAATTTAAAAAGTTTCCTTGCACAAGTATATTTATATTAAATGAATACAAACAGATAAGAAGTTAGTCATCAATAGTATGCTAAATATTTTGAGGTTGATCTTGTATTAATATATGTTTTTACAGATAAAGAAAATAAGGTTTACTATGTAAAAGTTAAAGACTTGTAGGATATGACATGAGTTTAAAAAAATCTGACAAGTTAACTCCATAAATATAGAGCAATGGCTAATTTCCTTAAGAATCTTAAGTTAGACTGTCTTTTTTTCTTCTGTTCTGCCATTGTCCCTTCTTCTTTTCCTGCCTTCTTTCCTGCCTTTCTTGAGTCTACAAATAAAAATATGATGACCTGTTTTAGTTCTGTGTCTACAACCACACCACGCTCAGGTTGATGGACTCAATCTGATCACAGAAGATAAGCAAGTCGGGCCTGATTTGTTCTTGGATGGGAGACTGCCTGGGAATACAGGGTGCTGTAGGCTTGGGTGAAGGACTCAGCAGCCCATTTTCAAAACAATCAACCATGGAAAACCTTATGAATAGTACAGAAGCATTGTCAGACTTACTGCCAGGAATAGGTAATGTTTCATCTGTTTTATCTAGGGTTTCTAAGAGTTGGATTCAACTCGACATCATCTAACAATTTTAGTATTATAAAGTTCATGAAGAAATTAATAATGCTAATGACTCTAGGGGCCTGGGATTTAGCTCAGTTGGTAGAGCACTGTGCTGCAGTCTCTGAGGTTCTGAGTTCAATTCCCAGCACCGCAAAAATGGGAGAAGGACCTGGCAATCCACTCCCAAGACAATCCCAAAACAGTCAGCCATTGAAAACCCTATGAGGGTCGCTATGAGTCGGATACTGACTCGATGACACCTACCAACAACAACAACAACAATGACTCTAGGGAGTTACTAAAATTTAAGTACAATAAATAGATTATTTAGATCAAAGTCATCATGAATGACTATACAACATAGTTTTCAATTTTGAGGAAAATTGCAGATTCTTTTGGAAGACAGACAAGAACATAAAATAATTACTTTTTCTACTGGTAAGATGTTTAAATATTACTCCTGTAAAGACTGACAATGACAAATATATCATCATCATGTGCTTTGCACCTATACGTTGGCACTGGGGTAATACACATACCAATTTCATTTATTATTCCACAACCCTTTTATTTATGTAATATTGTTACTAATGAATGTGAGTGTGGAGTCCGGCCTTACTATGGCACAGGGAAGGGATCTGGGAATTTAGCAGCCAACCTCAATCTTTGGTCACATTTTTGGGAGAATTTACAAATAGACACAGAGGGGAACTTATTGTTGTTAGATGACTTTGAGTCAAGTCCAACTCATAGTGACCCCAAGTACAACAGAGGGAAACAATCCCTGACTCTATGCCAAGCCTGTAATCTTTTTTTTTTTTTTTTTTTTGCGGTACTGGGGGTTGAACCCAGGGCCTCATGCCTGCATGCTTTCCAAGTGCTAGACAACTGAGCTGTACCCCCAACCTTTTTTTTTTTTTCACTTTTTGAGACAGGGTCTCGCTAAGTCATGTAAACTGTCTCTGGTCTGGAACTTGCAATCTTCTCACTTCCGCCTCCCGAGCCACTGGGATTACAGGTGTGCACCATGGCAATGGCTTTGCATATAATCTTTTTTATGTTTAAATCTAGTGTTGCAGACACTGTGTCTCACCATCTAGATAAGGATTTTCCTTTCTTTCATTGACTCATCACTCTCCCAAACATGATGTTTTTCTCCAGAGATTGGTCTGTACTGACTACATGTCCAAAACAGGTAAGACACAGTCTAGCCACCCTTTCTTCCAAGGAGCACTCTGGTTGCACTTTTTCTGGGATGGATCTGTTGGTACTTTTGGCAGCCCATGATGTACCTAATATTCATCTCCAGTACCATAATTTAATAGCAATAGTTCTTCTGTCTCCATTATTGAACCTCCAGCTTTCACAATAGTTTGATGTCACTGAAAATCCCATGGCACACCTTCATCTTCAGTGTGACTGGTATCTCCTGTCAACTTGAAGGCACTCAAATTAACATCTATGATTATCAAGATATATTTATTCAATTAATGCTTTAAACAAAGAAATGCCTACTAATATAGAAATTTTGTACATGCACTAATATTAACCAGCTGGGCATTTAATTGCACATCTCTAATCCCAGTATTTGTGAGGCTGAGGCACAGGGTCAGGATACAAGGCATCCTGGATGCAGGGCAAGTTGAAGGACCACCTGGGATATATAGTGAGTACTTTGCTTGAAAGGAAGGAAGGAAGGAAGGAAGGAAGGAAGGAAGGAAGGAAGGGAGAGAAAGAGAGAAAAACACAGCCATGCATGGTGGCAAACATCTGTAATCCCACTAAAGAGAGAGGTGGAGGCAGGAGAAGCCCTGGGTTAAACTACTAAGTACCACCAAAATAAATAAACACACAAATAACATAAAAATAGAAATAAAAATAAATTGAAGAAACAAATTAATTAAAACAAAGCAAATAAAAACAGATAATCACATCTTGCAAAAACTAGTTTAAGCACATTCAAAAGTGGTTTCATTATCAAAGCTTTGTTCCTATGTCACTTGTATTTGTTATATGCCTTTTATAAAGGTGTCAGCTATAACTTTGGCAAACAATGCAGAATGAATCAATTGGTAGGATGTCTGAAACTCTAATGTGCTTCTTATGTTGAAGATGATTTTCTCTATGAAAATGTTAGATAGGATTATGTGTAAGAATATCATACAGAAAATACCCTTTAAATTTTTAAGACATATTAGGACTACAAAAGCTGTATTATTATATGTGGAAATCCATGACATTTTAAAGTAAATAAAATATGAGCACTTCACATCTTTCTATAGTAACAGCAATATTAACTTCTGATCATTATAAACTTTGACTAGCACACTATTGCATCATCTCTTGAAGGATAGTGCTGTGGGAAAAAGTGAAAAGAAAAATATAAAAATCCAATCATGTCCTAATAAAAAACAAAATGTCCATGCATTTACATGAATACCATAAGATTTTTAGAACAACTTTTTTAATGTTAAAAGGGTAAATATGAAATGCCCCAGTGAAAGTTGTTGTTAGGTGCCATCGAGTCTGTATGTGACTCATACCGGCCCTCAGTACAACAGGTGAAACACTATTGTCAGTGCTTCCCTGCTGTTCATAGGGTTTTTGATGGTGGATTGTTTTTTGGGAGGGGGTTGCTGGGTCCATCTCCCAAGCCTACAGCACCTGGTGTTCCCAGGCGGTCTCCCATCCAAGTACTAACCAGGCTGGACCCTGCTTAGCTTCCGAGATCTGGTGGGATTGGACACCACAGGGCTATGGCTGCAGGCCCAGTGAAAGTAGAATAATTAATTCACAAATATTGTAAAACTCCAAGGAAGTTGATAGTGCATCAGTTTATCACCAGATATAGAAAGCAATGCATTTATTTAGATTTTCTTTCAGTTGGTTAGTTTTTCCTTTATCTCCTCAATTGATTAACAATTCTAAAAATTGGAAATTCCGTTCTCTGTATTTATTTAAATAACATTAAATCTTAGACTGTTTGAATATCTGAATGAGTAAAACTATTTTTCCACATGTGCTTGCAGTGTCCATGTAAGATAGCTTTAAGATGCAGAAAGAGATTTTTGTTGCTGAGAAATGCATTAGGCTGGGTGTGGTGGCGCACACCTGTAATCCCAGCGGTTTGGAAAGCAGAGGCAGTAGGATTGCCAGTTTGAGACCAGAGGCAGTCTGTGTATTTTAGCCAGACTCTGTCTCAAAAAAAAAAAAAAAATGTAAAACAATGGACTGGAGGTGCAGCTCAGTGGTTCAGCACTTGCAAAGCATGAAAACATGAGGCAAACCCCAGTACCGCAAAGTAGAGAGAGAAGAAAGAGGGAGAGAGAGAGAGAGACAGAGACTGAGACAGAGAGAGAGAAATGAATTAGGTTATATAGCTATGGATGTTAGAAATTGAAGATCAGGATGTAGTGAGGGTTGGCCCCTTCTGAAGACAAGCTGTTCCATGAATCTTGCGCATGTTTTCAGTAGTTTTCTCTCAATCTTCAGGATTCCTTGGCGTGTTGGAAGCGACATTTTGATTACTGCCTTCATCTTCACATGATATCTCCCTGTGAGAATGTCTGTCTCCAAATTTCCCTTTTATAGATGGACACACGTAATACTAGACTGAGAGCTAACCAAATTACCTCATTTTAAGTTGGTTTACCTCTGTTAAGGTGTTGTGTTTAAGACCCATCAACTCAGATCTGATTCTAGTGGGCTGTGTATAACAGAAAGAAACACTACCCAACACTGTCACACACATGATATTTTTTAAATTTCAGCCCATTGTTGCAAATACTCTATTTTTTCTTAGTTTGAGTTCTGCCACTTCAGCAAACGGAGGTCTCAGGGTTTACTCCATTCTCATCATTAAGGTCAACTCTACTTTGAGGAGATTACCCTTTCCCAGTCATTTCTAGCATGGCTTCCAGAGTGGGAGGCTCATTTTCTGCTACTTTATTTGACCATGCTTCTCTGTTATTCATAGGGATTTCAATTGTTTTGGGAGTGGGCTGTTGGGTTTTTCTCCATAATCTGTTTTAGCTTGGAAGCTAAACTGAAACCTGCTCACCATGGATAACCTACTACTATCTGAAATACTGGTGGCATAGTTTACAGAATCACAGCAACACAAAGCAACAAGCTGAGAGACAAAGGGATTTGTTAAGAAATTGTCTCCAAATAAGTTCACATTCTGAAATATTAGAGGTTAGCATTTAAACATAGCATATTAAGGAGAATTTAAGTCACTGCATAAGAGGGAATTAGAAGTTTCCAGTAGAAAATATTGCTTATAAAGTACTATTAAGATATTACAAGGAAGGCAATTGTAGCAAAGTGAACCTTTGGTGATTGCTGTAATATGAATTGGACAATAAGGAGTGATGTAGCTGTAACAGAATAATTTATAATAAGTAGGACCTAAAATCTGAAAGCTGAACAGGGCAGAGATTGGAATATTTAAGCTTGTGTGCATGTAGACAAAAGTACACATGTATTATGCACTGCCTAGGAACCACACAATGGTATGTAGACTTTACTTTCTCATTTTGTGTTTTTCCATCTCTATGTTCGTTATTGAAAAACAATAAGAAGTCATATTCAGATCGTGTACTATTTCTTTCCACAAAACTTTTAATGTAGTATTTTGAAGATTATTAAAAGCCTCAAATAAAATAATAAGGCAGTATATGTTGTATTTATATAAGTAAAATCTTACATAGATTTGATCAAGATATATGTATCCTTTAGAATTTAAAGAAAGTGTCTGAATCCCTAAAATTCTTAAATGATGAATACTATTGCCTATTGCTATTTTTACTATCAGACAAGACACTCTCCTGCCTATTATTGAAATTCAGAGAAGGAAAATTTCTGTGTTTAAAAACTTCAAAGTCCTAAAATTTCACTTAAGAGCTTAACAGTTTTGTGGAGCATAAATAATGAATATATACATATATACATATATATATATATGCACACACATACACATATACATATACATATACATAAACATATACATTCATATATATCTGTATATATATACATATATACATATATATGTTGTTGTTGTTGTTGTTAGGTGTGCCTGCGAGTCGGTATCAAACTCATAGTGACCCTCAGAGGGTTTTCAATGGCTGAGTGCTTCGGGATTGCCTTGGGAGTGGATTGCCAGGCCTTTCTCCTATTTTTGCGATGCTGGGAATTGAACTTGGGACCTCAGAGACTGCAGCGCAGCACTCTACCCACTGAGCTAAATCCCAGCCACATATATATATATATATATATATATATATATATATATATATATGAATATATATATGTACATACGGGAGAAGGCCCTGGCAATCCACTCCCAAGGCAATCCCGAAACAGTCAGCCATTGAAAACCCTATGAGGGTCGCTATGAGTCGGATACCTACTCGATGGCACCTAACAACAACAACAACATATATATGTACATATATGTACATATATGTACATATACATATATATTTAACATTTGAGATATATTTATCTCACTAAATGAATAAATGAGCATATGGAGCATTATGATGATGATGATATGATCTAGTTTTTAACAAAACCCATTGCCAATTATTTGCAGAAATAATTTTCAAAATGACTAACCCAATATATGTTTAGTAAGATCAACTAATTTAGGTAGGCCTATTTGATCATAATATTACATAAGAAACTGCAGTCTCCTGGTAGCTAGCTGCCAAGCCAGCTTCTTGGCTCTTTTCCATTTCATCTAGTTGATTTTCAGGAAGATGGAGGGAGAGGAATATTTGTGAGTGGTGCTTTGAAAGAGTTGTAGTTTAGGAACATCATGTTATCAACCCCCTCTAATTTCTAGGATGTTCCTGTCTACCCACAGAAATTTGCAAATTGTGTGGTTAGTATGCTCCTGTCAAGGCAGATCACTGGTGACTATAGGATGAATTGAACTCTCAGCATTGTTCCTAGTATATTTTCCTAACAAAGTCTATACCTGTTGGCTCAGGTGACAATTAGGTCTCTGACATTCTGGTTCATTTGGCAGCATTTCCTAAAAAGACATCTTATTTCCATGCAGAACCTGTCTAGCAGGTTTTCCAACCAGAAGACCTGGTTATTGTGGACATTCTCCTGGAATAAAAAGTGTCTTATAAAGTCAGATTTCAGAGTTAAAACCAGATAGTGTCTGTGTCTGATCACACTACCTCACTAGTCTTGCTGTTCCTCATGTAGTTGCTTTCAGATTCCTCAAAAGAGAAGAGATTCATGAGGTAACCCTACCTTGAAGAAGTTTTCAGTCATTAGTAAACATGGATGTCTTTTCCCCAGGGAAGAACCTGGACTGTTCATCATAATTTCTAGCTACTTTACTGTCTTCTCACTCTTTATCATCTATCTATCTATCTATCTATCTATCTATCTGTCTATCTATCTATCATCTATCTATCTATAATTCCTGGACTCGACCTTACATCCTTTTTCTAATGTTGTACAACAAGCCTTTGCTGAAGAAAAAGTAGCTATATGTTCCTTTCTTCATACAAATATGTACTTGAGGACTGGTTGTTGGCAGTTAAGAAAATGATAAAAATAACATGGAAATCCTTCCTCTCTCAAAAACACTTATTTCTCACACTTAGTATCTTACTGTCACATGAACCTTTCATATTATAGCTCAATTTTACCAGATTTTTACTCTTGGGAGTACTTCTCTAAAATCATAAACACATTAAACTTCTTATCAAAAGAAAACAGAAATATAATTCTATGCCACAGAGGAATGAAAAGAATTACTCATTTCAATAATATTACATCTCCATATCTATCGATCTATATTTTTATATGGGCTGGGATTTGGCTCAGTGGTAGAGCGTGGTGCTGCAGTCTCTGAGGTCCCAAGTTCAATTCCCAGCACCGCAAAAATGGGAGAAGGGCCTGGCAATCCACTCCCAAGGCAATCCCGAAACAGTCAGCCATTGAAAACCCTATGAGGGTGGCTATGAGTCGGATACTGACTTGATGACACCTAACAACAACAATAATATTTTATACGTGTGTGTGCATAAAAGCATATAGAAAAAGTGAATACTGTGTTGGGAGCCCTCAAATTGTTTTCTTCTTATTTGTTATTAAATATATAAAAGATTGTAATAAACTTTATTCATTTTACTGTAATACATAATACTAAAATTATTATTCTGTTTAAGGAAATGGACATAAATATCATCCTGACTTGATCATTTTCTGTTGTATGAAGATCTCTAATCTCACACTGTACTCAATATATATGTATATTTATTAACGGGCAATTTAAAATTTTGAGCTGAAGTTTATTATAATATGTGGCACACAAAGTACAATCATGTAAAATGCTGGATAATTGCATACATTCATGAACACCACAATATTCCAATTCATCAGACCATTCACAAAAAGCCCAAATATCAAATTAGAGAATTTATGTTATAGTTAGCTAATCACATATTAAGCTAAGGAAGTCTTGACTGTGAGGAGGTCATTTCCTCCTTCCTTTATCTCAAGAAAATGAAAACTTTGGCCCGTTTCCTTTTCAGAAATAGGTTCATAGGGTTTTCATAGGTTCATAGGTTCATAGGGTTCATAGGGTTTTCAATGGTTGATTATTTCAGGATATCTTTAGGAGTGCCACATTGTTCTCTCATTTTTGTGGTGCTGAAGATGGAACCCTGGCCTTCACAGAGTGCAGAGGAGCACTCTACCACTTGAGCTAAACCCCTGCCCTAGGTTTATAGAAAGAACGGTAATTGCCAGTCATAGAGCAGTTGACTCCGCTAAACACACACACACACACACACACACACACACACACACACACACGCACACACACGTTTTATAAGCATACATTGTTACAGAAATATATAGATACAGATATGAATATATAGTTTTTATTGCAAAGAATGTCCTTGCTTTAAGAAGCCACATTAAAACCAGGTACAGTCATCCCTCACCATTTTTCCTGGGCTTTTATGAAGGTAGTTTCTTGTCAATGGCTCTTCTCAATGATGTTTCTGGAAAAAGTCAATCCCTGGAGCATATTTCCCCATCATGATGCTGCTCCAAATTCTCTATGAAATAAGTTTTGGAATTTCCTGGTTTACAATGGATTTTCTACTCTTAATCTGCAATAATCCATGTTGCATGCCTTCATCACAGCAGGTGCTTACCTGGTAGGTCCAGTTTATTGTTGAAGGCTGAATGCTCTCAGAAATGAAACAGTGTTTAGGTGTTGTGCAATAATGACAATGTAAAGAAAAATGGTAAAAGAGCAATGACTTATGATTTAGGCAGTGCTAATGCAAATCTGTGCTTTATGAAGTAAAAACCACATGTTTGAACATGGTATTTAACATTTCTCAGCATTTTGTCCAATTTTGTCATCTGTTAAATAGATCTTTGCATATTTACCTGGTGTGATGATGGTAAGATTAGCTATAAAATATGTAAGAATTCTACCACACTGTTTCACTTTGACTCACAATAGTATATATTAGTATCAATGAAGCTGTTCTACTGTCTCAAACGAACACATCAAAACAATCCAGCAAAATTTGAAGACAATCCCACTCAGAGGGCTATGGGTAAGAAAAGTGACATTCACTCCTAAGTGATTTTAAATATTTTTTTCAAATATGATTTCTTTTCTAGGAAATGTATAATCTTTATTGGAGAAATGCAATTAGAATTTATAAAATATGTAAACAGGCACCTTTTTGTTAAAAAAGATTACTTACCAATACTGTAAATGCAGCTTAAGCAATGCTGACATTCCCTTACTGAGTTCCCCCAAAGCACATCATGCTCAATCATCTTATATCACTGAATTGTCTCCTTCAATATTTCTAACCAATTTAATAGCCACTTCATGAAGGAGGCACCCTTATAGTGCTATTTATTTTATTTATCATGTAAAACACTATATTTTACTTTTAATTTAAAATGCTTGTCAGCAAAGGACTTCTTAAATCTGTTTTAAAAGAGAAAACAGTGTTTTTTGGTTTACCAATGTAGAGAGATAATTTTTTAAAAATTAAATTAAAAGAAAGAAAAGATCATTTTTGATGTTATGCATTTATCTGCATAAACTGAATCCACGGTGGCAAAGAGAGACATTAATATTCTTGTTCATCCTTATTTTAATCTTAAAATCAGAGAAGTTACTATCTAAATTGTCTGGATTACTACTGGAGCCTTTTTTGCATTGCATTTCCCAGGATTACTTTTTTGGAACTGTGGGTGTTCTGGGAATTCAATAAAAGGGGAGACTCCTCCAGGGTTGTTGTCTCTCTCATTCTTTCCTCTTCAGTAAATTGAGGCATAGCAAGACTTACATACTCTAGGATGTGGAGATTTATGATTATTTTCTTTAGAGATTTAGATAAGCCTTATAAAAATGACAGCAATTTAAAATATTTAAAAATATTGAATGAAAATTCTTCCTCAGCACAATATTTTCATTAGCTAAATTATAATTTTAAAAGTCCAATGTTAGTCACACACATATATTAGGAACATGTTGTTAGGTACCATGGAGTTGGTCCAACTCATAGTGACCATATGTACAAAAGGCAAAACAGTATTGTTAGTGCTTCTCTGCTATTCATAGGGTTTTCGATGGCGGATTGAGTTTTGGGAGTGGGTTGCCAGGTCCGTCTCCCAAACCTACAGTACCTGGTGTACCCAGGTAGTCTCCCACCCAAATACTAACCAGATCTGACCCTGCTTAGTTTCCAAGATATGTCAGTATGAGAAGCCACAGTGGTACTGCTGCAGATTCTTGCGATATTGTTGTTGTTGTTGTTGTTAGGTGCCATCAAGTCATGTCCAACTCATAGCAACCTACATAGGGTTTTCAAGGGCTAATTGTTTGGAGATTTGGGAGTGTATTGCATGTCCTTTTCCATTTTTGCAGTGCTGGGAATGGAATCCAGAGCCTCAGAAACTGCAGAGTTGCACTCTACCAACTGAGCTAAACCCCAGCCCCATGGTGCTTTAGTTATTTAAATACAAGTTCTATGTGAATCTAACATTGTTTACAATCAAACTTTCACAAATTCATTGAAGACATAAGAAGAGTCCTTTTATATGCTGGGCTATAGTAATAATTTATAAAACTTAAATACCAAGAAGGTGAGTTTCTAATTGATACTATCTAAAATTACCATGACTAGCTTAGGCAAAAACATAATTATGTCCTCTCTCTCGCTCCCTTTTCCCATTTTCTTTCTTCTTTCTTTCTCTTTGTCTCTCATGCAATTGGAAATATACCTCTTGTTAAAGTACAGAAATATTCATTTTTATGATTTATAATACTCTCATGAACTTAAA
>VMDO01025702.1:12899-27881 GCA_007922755.1 Pedetes capensis | reverse complement strand
AGAGAGTCTGTAGTAGGTCTGCCATGCACGGCAATTGTGCTCGAAACTGTTCTTATTGTGTCTAATTGTCCCGCAAGACTCTGCCAGAAAGGAGCACTCTGTCCGCGTGGTGCTCAGCCTCCTCCGCAGACCTCACCTTTCTCCACAGTGCAGTGGGATGACTTAGGATCCCCTCTGGTGTGTCTGGGGTCCAGGCATAAGTGTGCCCATATGTCTGTGGAGATTGTGTCTGCATGACTGTCCCGCCACAACAGGAGAGAGGGAGCCGCGTTTCAGCTCTGGATGTGTACTGCTGGCACTGGTTTCCCACCGCCACAACAGGAGGGAGGGTGCGATTCCGTGCTGACTCACTCGAAAACTTGCAGTTTGTGTCCCACGGGCAGGGTGACAGTGTGATGTCAAGGTTGTATTCTGTGTTGGGTCTGGCTCCCGTGGGTGTGTGGGCAAAGTCCCCTCCGAGTCTCCAGGATTCTATCCTGCCGTCTGCGTGAAAGCGAAATGGCGGAATGGCAGTCCTGCCACTGACCTCTGTGTAATTCTTCCGAAGCCAAATGCTTGATTTCAGTGTCCATCCAATTTCATCCTCTGTCTCCCAATCTAAACTATCACTGTTTCTATCTATTCAATGTGAGTTCTGAACCCCTCATGGAGGCTTCCCTTTACTCTGGGAGAGAAAGGCACGTGTTATCTGTCCACCATCTTGATTTTTCCCCCATTTTCCATATAGTATATTTCATTATTGCCACTGGAGGCTTGAATTTTTTCTTCACTTCCTTAAGCTTGAGAAACACAGAGTGTGTTCTTCCCTTTTGGTATTTTTTGCCTCCAGCTCTTTGCACATGTCATTATAATATTTGTTTTTGTTTTCTCAAGCTGCCTTTTGAAATCTTCTGTTTAGTTCCTTAACTTTATCACGTCTTCCCTTTACCTTAGCTGCGCAATGTTCAAGGCAAGTTCCAACATCTCTTTTGATATGTAATTTGGTGTTTTCTTTTTTTCCTGTCTTTTTAATAACCTTTTGCTTTCTTCTTGAATGATATCTTTTATGTCATGCCAAAACTCGTCTGCTCTCCTATCATTTGTGTCTAATGCTTTAAACTTGTTCTTGAGGTGGTCTTTGATCTCAGGTGGGATATACTCAAGGTCATACATTGGCTCTCATATAGTTGTTATAATGTTCTTCAGCTTCAGTTTGAACTTGCATATGAGAAGCTGATAGTCTGACCCACAATCAGCACCTGGCCTTGTTCTGACATTTGATATAGAGGTTTTCCATCGTCTCTTTCCCCATATGTAGTCAATTTGGTTTTTGTATGTTCCTTCTGGTGAAGTTCATGTGTATAATTGCTATTTATGTTGGTGAAAAAATGTATTTGCAATGAAAATGTCATTGGTCTTACAGAATTTTATCATGCGATATCTTGCATCATTTCTGTCACTGAGACCATATTTTCCAACTATTGAGCCTTCTTCTTTGTTTCCCACCTTTGCATTCCTGTCACTAGTAATTATTAGTACGTCCTGATTGCATGTTTTATCTATTTCAGATTGCAGAAACTGGTAGAAATGTTCCCTTTCTTCATTTGTGGCCTTAGTGGTAGGTGCATAAATTTGAATAATAGTCATATTAACTGGCCTTGTAGGAGTATGGATATTATTCTGTCACTGATAGCATTGTATTTCAGGACAGATCTTGAGATGTCTTTTTCTGATAATGAATACAACCCCATTTTTCTTTAGTTTGTCATTTCCAGGATAGTAGACCATATGATTATATGACTCAAAATGGCCCATGCCAGTCCATTGTAGCTCACTGATGCCTAGAATGTCAATTTTATGCACTCCACTTCTCTTCTAACAATCTCTAATTTTCCTAGATTCATACTATGTACATTCCATGTTCCAATTATTAATAGATGTTTACAGTTGTTTCTCTTCATTTTGAGTTGTGCTACATTAGCAGATGGAAGTCCCTGGGGCTTTACTCCATTTCTGTCATCACAGTAGACTCTACTTTGAGGAGGCAACTCTTCCCCAGTAGACTTTCTAGTGCCTTCTAATCTGGGGGGCTCATTTTCCAGCACTATATCTGACAGTGTTTCTTTGCTATCCATTGTGTTTTCAATGGCTAGTTGTTTTGGGAGTGGTTCACCAGGGCCTCCTTGCCAGTCTATCTTAGTCTGGAAGCTCATCTGAAGCCTGTCCACCATGGGTGACCCTGCTGGTATCTGAGATCCCGGTGGCATAGCTTTCAGCCTCATTGCAACACACAAGCCCCCACAGTGCAACAAACTGGCAGATGTGGGGGGGATGAGGTTATGATATGCTCATATTAAAAGACTTCGCTTATGGATCAAGCAACAGCATGTAGAGAAATCTATGTGGTAAAGGACCTTGAATTTTTTTTTTTTTTTGGAAATTTTTAATGTACACCTTAATTTGATTCATTCTGACATGCTTTGCATTGTGACATTTCCATATATGCATTTTGATGTACATTATTAATATAGGTTCCCCCTTACCCTCTTGTATGCTTCCCCATCTAAGCCTTCTCTATCATTTACTTGGTAATATTTTTCTATATGTCCTTGGGTTCCAGTTCTGTTTAAGATAGAAACTTTTCCTGCAGTGAACTTTGTTTTATCTTGTCAGAACAATTGCATGTATTTTCTAGACCATTTATATTAACACCATTCTTAGCTGTTTTTTTTTTTAAAGGACCTTGAATTTAAGCAGTACATGTTTTTTATTAGATGAGTTAAAGACATACATCTCTTAGAACTAGCTTTTTCAAAAATATGTTTGATTGACATATGTGGAAATAAATATAGGAAAGTGTCAAGGAATAGAGCCTTAATGTGCCCTTGATTCTTTGAGAAAAGGAATTCTTTGATCCAGTTTCTATGGTGTAGGCCATTTGTCATCAAAAAGAACATAAGTTAGTGTTCCTAGATTGCTAATTTTCCCAGTCCCTTTAACAACGTTCAGCCACAAGTTTGGAGTCTTATCAAATCTGCAAGATTCTCACCTCAACATACTTTTTTTTTAAACAATGTCTCCTATGTGGGATTTTATACCAAATTAGAGGATAGGGCTCCTTTCATTTTACATCTCTACCTAGAAGCCTTTGATGATTTTTCTAAATCTGAGAAATTAATAAGTTAATTGTTATAGGTCTACTGCTGTAGACTGTAGGTGAATAATAAAATCAGGATAAAACTCCATTATTTCAGAGCAAACTTTTTATCTCTTTGTGCCTTTGGAATGTTTTCTTAATGGCTCTTAGGTTAGCTCTGGACAGTGGCTTAAATAAAATTTCCATTGTTTACCGTCTATAATAATGATATTAAGTCAGGGTTAAATCTTTTACTTGGTAATTTCCTTGGGAATGCTCCCAGGAAAGAGTGATTTGTATGGGAATTTGGGGAAGAGATGAAGGGGAATAGAAGTTCTGTATGAGATAATGTGAGTGCTAATGTGATAGTGTTAGTGGCACAAGAAGGCAAAGATTTAGAGTAGTTTCTCTCCATTCATCTTTGAGGGATGCAATTGGGGCTGGGGGTGTTCTGAAGACAGATTAATGATGTTAAAGACTGAGACTTGAATAGCTGGTAGTTTTTCTCTCTTGTGTTCTCAAGGTCTTTCTAGATACATTAATTATCTTTGGCATGCCAGAAGTTCCCTATGATGGCAATTGCC
Source organism: Pedetes capensis (assembly GCA_007922755.1). NCBI lineage: Eukaryota > Metazoa > Chordata > Mammalia > Rodentia > Pedetidae > Pedetes > Pedetes capensis. Next base: position 24,182 of record VMDO01025702.1, on the reverse strand, counting down.
ATTCTAAATCATCCCTGGCAAAAATTGCCCCAGTTAATGAGTTGAGCTAAGAATTGCAGTTACAGTGAGAACCTATAGGAGACATTCTGCCAGAGGTTATGTTTTAGACATACAGACACCAATTTTAGCACAAAGTCATCACCGAAAGGGTCTGTGGGATGTAGGAAATGGCAGCTCAGCCTTTTGATTATTTCCCTTACCACTATTCAGTTAATGTCTCAGAGATAGTTACCTCAGATTATGGAAACCTTGTGGAAAGATTTTCTGTGACAAAGTGCTGCCAATTTTAAAGAAACAAGGCAAAATGCCTCCTCCTGAGGGCTTTTTATGGGAACACAGGGCAAAGCTTGTTATTCAAGTGAACACCAACCTAACGGGTCCCTCTTAGCACATTCTTCCTACAGGCTAGTCAAGGCAGTGGTTTACAGCATCTATGTTACTGACCGAGACTTTGGAAGGTTGTTTAAAAGCATTCCATACAGTGTCAAACATCATAACACAAATCATTCCATAACCTTATTAATAAGAGAAAAAGTCATAGCATATAAATCCCCCTCCCAAGCTGGGCTTGGTGGCACCCTTCCGTAATCTCAGCACTTGGGAGGCTGAGGCAGGAGGAGTGCTGCAAATTTGAAGTCTGCCTGGTCTACATAGTGAGTTCTAGGCCAGCCAGGGCTATACAACAAGGCCGTATCTCAAAGCCAAAACCTACAGCAACCAATCAAATGCACATAAAATCAAGTCCCTGTCTCACTTTTTTTTTTTTTTTTTGATTTAGCACTTCAGAGTACTGTAAAAGATGCCTATGTGGTGGGACTTGTGCGTGAAGCATTCTGGGAATATACAGTTATGTTCCCAGGAATGACAGATGAAAATCTCCAAGTCATTTTCAATAGAGGACCTTCACACAATGATTTGAAAATTCAAAGCATGAATTCATTTAGAATTGTTGCTCAAAGGGAAAATACCAAAAGGAGAATCAACTTCTCATTAAATAATGAACTCGAAACAGTGCCATGCTGAGGCATAACTGAGCCTTAGCCAGAAGGAAAAACAATGCAGCCCCATATGCACTGATTAAGACACACCCCCATATTTTGATCCAGTGGAAAATGTTAACCAGAATTCTATAAGAACAAAAACCACATGAGTATGTACAGACTGAATGCTTAGTAGAAGGCCTGTGACTTTGCAACTTTGAAAGTATACTTGGTGGATGTAAAACTTTTGTATAATTATAAAATATTTTGGATCTGCAAGACGTCTGAGCCTATCTTAGGCTCTCTTTGTAATAAAAAAGGTGCAGAGCAGTAACACAACTTGCTCAGTGTTACACTGCCTAGTGGAGAGGTGGATTGGAACATATGGACATATTGGAACATATGGATTAGACCACTGATGATAACAAGTCAGTGGTTTCTTCCAAGGTTCAGACCCTATGAAGTTCAACTGATTTTAAATCCCTTGAATAAGTTCTAGTTGTGAAATGTACACGCTTTTTTCTTTGCTTATGAATGTGCATTCTCAAAACCTCAGCCTATGCAATCCAAGCATAGGTCCCTACTGGCTGCAACATCAGAAACCAAAAGCAAGCAAACAAAAGCCAGTCATTAGCTGTTCCTTGGCTGTGGCAGTTTCCCTATGATCAGCCTTTGGCATTGTATGTCCCACAACTGTGCACCCTAAAAGGTGTGGAGGCATAGCAGCGTCCTTTGCAGCTTAGTGAAGAGTCTGTCCTAAAACATTCCAAGCAACTTCTAGTCCCTTCCTCTCTGGAACTGTGTCTGTATGTTTTGGGCAGATCTTAGTTGAAAGCCCATGGAATTGAGGCGGGAATGAGAAAGCTGCTATTCCCTTAGACCAAATCTGCTTTCCTGTGGCACCAGGAGAAAAGTAACGGAAATGCCATGAACCTGGGGAGTGTGTGTGGGGGGCAATGGGGGACAAAATCCTGGCCAGGAGAGATCCATCCAGGCTGCAGGGCTTTGGGAGTCAAGATAACAATGCTATAACACCTGCCATGTTGAGCCTCAAAATTTGTTGTTCTTGTATTGTTAGGTGCCATAGAGTCATATCCGACTCATAGCAACCGGATGTACAACAGAGTGGAACACTCCCCGATATTGTGCCACGTCCAGCACTATGTCAGTGCTTCCCTGCTATTCATAGGGTTTTCAATGGTGGATTTTTTCAGGAGTGGATTACCAGGTCCTTCTCCCAAGCCTGCAGCATCTGGTATTCCCAGGCTGTCTCCCATCCAAGGGCTAACCAGGCTGACCCTGCTTAGCTTCCAAGATCAGGTGGGATCAGATGCCATGGTGCTATGGCTGCCAACAAAATTTTGCTTTGAAGAGCCTTAACATAGCTGAAAAGGACACCAGGGAGGGTGTTGCGTTGTTCGGAGTTGCAGGAGATCCTGGAGCACTCAGAGATATTCTGTGGCTGGCTCCTGTCATGCTGGGCAAGCAGCCTGATTTGACAATTCTGGGTTAGGGCAAGTGTGGCAGGATGCAGCAGGCCTTTTGTGGATGCCTAGGGGCCCCCTGGCTGATTGGGGAGTGTAGGGTCAGAAAACACTTGGTAAACCTTCTCTAAAATCTTCGTGTTTTGTTTATAACGAATGCTTTTTGCATTAATTTTGACTAAGAACTATATTACATGAAGACATTGTTTTGATTGCTGAGGTTTTGCCCCCCTCCCCCATTTCATGCCATTCCAATGTTCACCCAGATTATAACTTGGGGGCACTGGGAATATTCAATTAGATTTAATCAAAGCGGTATATTGATTGGAGCAAAGCAAGTAGGAATTCATTGCTTATCACGTAAGTTCAAGAGTATGCCTTTTCAAAACAAAAAAGGAAAACAACTTGCAGATGGTGGTGGGTCTCCTTTGACCTATTTTGTAGCATCCTGTATATGTACCAATTGTGTCTCTCTGGAGGGTGAAGTTTATAGATCAGTTCATTTGAGTATGAGAATCTGTGAAATTGTAGAAGAGGACTCCCTTTTCTATAAATATTAGCCAAAACCAAGTAAAATTTTTTTCCAGACTGGCTGAACCTAGGACGTTGCACATAGGTGTTATACACGCACTACCACTAAGCTCCACTCCCGGCCGCCCTTTTTTAAAGAAAAAATATTTTATCTTGGAATAGGATCTCATTAAGTTGCACAGGCTGCCTCTGGCTTTAAACCCGTGATCCTTCTGCCTCCACCTCCGAAGTTGCTGGGACTACCGGTATGCACCATCGTCCAGCTGCAATATCTCAGTTCTTATTTCAAGTGATTAACATGAGCAATGCAACCCGACCCTAAGCTTCCAAGTGTGAAGGATATGGCAACAATTACAGATACTTGAATTTTTCCTAATTTTAAAACTGCTGTTGTTGTTAGCTGCTGTCGAGCTGGGTCCATCTCATAGCGACCCAAAGTAGAACAGAACAAAACACTCTCCAATACTGTGCCATGCCCGTACTATGTCAGTGCTTCTCTGCTATTTATAGAGTTTTCAGTTGAAGATTGTTTTGGGAGTGGGCTGCCAAGTCCACCCAAATTTTAAAACTAGACTTAATTATACATATGGAAATGTGGAAGTAGATAAACATTGGTGTCCTGTGTAATTTTAAAATTCAGTAATTCTTATTTTAGTGATAAGATACTAGGGAACAGAAATAAGGACTGTGGTATGGGACAAGGACAGATAAACTAAGTGTTCTTTGAGGTGGTCATCAGTATTGCATTCTGGATACTATTTCTCTACTAATAAGACTAAACTATATTTTTACATTAGTTTGCAGCCATAGCACCCTGGCATTGATCCTACCCGATATTGAAAGCTAAGCAGGATCAGTCTGGTTGGTCCTTGGATGAGAGACTGCCTGGGAATACCAGGTACTGTAGGCTAGGGAGAAGGACCTGGCAACCCACTCCCAAAATAATCCACCACTGAAAACCCTATGAATAGCTGAGAAGCACTGACAGTAGTGCCAGGTATGGCACAGTGTCAAGGAGTGTTTTGTTCTGTTGTACACTGGGTTGCTATGAGTAGGACCTGACTTGATGGTGCCTAAAAACAACAACAACAACAACAACAACAACATCAACAACATATTTTTACATTAGGTAGATAACTAAGACAGAAAGAGAACAATTAGAGGAGATAGAGAGGGCTGAAGTTGCTTATGTTCCTTATAATACAGGATAATCCTAATAATGTTGCTATTTCTTTTCTGTCTGATACAGAGTGGAGTCTCCCAAGCAGAGTTAGAATCAGGAGCTCTGTAACTTTGCTCTATCTCCAGCAACTTTTTAATGCTGGGGTGGTATAAACCTCCTTAGCGATCACATTATAACTTCCAGGCCTGTTCTTTTATTTCTGTGATGTCATTTGAATTCTGTATTGCCATTTACTTAAATGTTATTATTGTTTTTGTTTTCAGCTTATCGAAGTGGTTCCTTTTCTTGTTTCGAAGAAATGAACGCCAGAGGAGATAAGTTTGGAAACTGTGGCACTGGAATATGTGATTTTGAGTATGCCTTTAGAAAATTATAATTTTGTTTGGAATGTAGGTTATAGATTTCCACAACCCTAGAGTACATTCAGAATACACTAAACGGTGTATTTTGCTAGGTTTTCTTTGTTTTATGATCTGAGCTGAACAGTATTATCCACTGCCCATAATAACATGTATTCAGTGCCTATAATGTTAAAGCAACAGTGATCATATAAACAGCTTGTATCTATGGTTGTTATGAGATAGACATTGTATTAGGCAGTTTACATACATACTGTGTATAGTAAGAGTTATTTATCTCATTTTACTCGTGAAAACATCGAAGAACAATGGTCCTTTGCACACATTTTAACAGCTAGTATTGGGCAGAAAAGGGCTGTCAGATTGTAACAATCACTAAATTTTCACTTACTAAATTGCCTCACACCTGTAGCCACTGTGGCATCCAATCCTGTCATATATGGGGAGTTAAGCTGGTTAGTACTTGGATGGGAGACCATCTGGGAGCACCAGGCGCTGTAGGCTTGGGAGAAGGACCTGGCAACCCACTCCCCAAAAACAATCAGCCATTGAAAACTCTATGAAGAGCAGGGAAGCACTGACAATAGTGTTTCATCTGCTGTGCATGGAGTCGGACGCTGACTCGACTGCACTTAACAACAACAAAATTGCCTTACACAACAGAAAGAGTCGTGCTGTAAGTCTTGTGCTAAAAACAAATTCACCAAGAGAAAATGATGGAAAATTTGATTTAAATTAGCAAATGTTTTTGTTCTTTTTCTTTTTGAGACAGAGTATTGCTGTGAAGCCTTGACTATCCTGGAACTTGCTGTGCTCACTATGTAGACCAAGCTGGCCTTAAATTCACATGAATCCTTTTGGTTCAGTTTCCTGAGTGCTGAGATTACAGGCATTCGGCCCCATGCTCAGCTAACAAAATGTTCTTTTTAACTTAGCTGTTTACTAAGTTAAATAAAGCCTGCAGCGGTAGCCCCGTGGCCTCCGATCCCATCAGATCTCGGAAGCTAAGCAGGGTCGGGCCTGGTTAGTACCTGGATGGGAGACCACCTGGGAACACCAGAAGCTGTAGGCTTGGGAGAAGGACCTGGCAACCCCCTCCCAAAAATCAATCTGCCATTGAAAACCCTAGGAACAGTAGAGAAGCACTGACAATAGTGTTTCCCCTGTTGTACAGAGGGTCACTATGAGTTGGATACCGACTTGACGGCACCTAACAACAACAACAACAAGTTAAAGAAAAGTAATTTGTATTATCACATTAGACAAGGAACTAACCAAACTATTTAGATGAAGTAGAGAAGGTTATAGCTGTGTATTTTCCTAACATTATAGAATCTAAGTTACTATATGTTATAAGCTACCTATGTCATTTCAATAAATAAGAGAATTTTTTCCTTTCATGCTTCTAGTCAAGTCCTATGTGGAAAATTAGTTTGTGCATGGCCACATAAGCACTTATTAATGGATGCAAATGTATCTGCAGTTTACGCACATGTACGAGATGAAACATGCATATCTATATTTAAAAGTAGCGCGACAAGGAAAACCTCAGACAGAGGGTCAACATATAAGATTGAGACCAGAGATGAAACCTATGTACAAGATGGCACCGTCTGTGGTCCTGAACAGGTAATTAGAATTAGACAAATTCAAGTTGTTTTAAAAATTGCTTTTTATGGTTATATTTATTATGGCAATATATCAACCAATATATTTCTCTATTTTTATATTGTGGTAAAATGCACATCACAAGAATCCCCATCTTAACCATTCTGAAGCGTATCATTCAGTGGTATTAAAAACATTTATACTGTAGTACAATCACCACTTCATTACCACCATCTGTCTCCATAGCTTTTCATTTTGTAAAACTGAAACTACAGCTCTTGAACAGAAGTTTCCCATTTTATTCTCCCCATAGTACCTGGGACCTTCCATCCCGCTTTCTGTCTCTATAAGTTTGACCATTGTTGGTACCTCACATAAGTGGAAGCATTTGGTATTTGTCTTTTTGGTTTGTTTTTGTTCACTTGGGTGAGATCCAGTGAATAGGGAGAATGGTGCATCAGGATCATGCTGTTTTTGATCAAAACCTGCTGAACACTCAGCACAGTGTGGGCAGGTGCATTGTCATAGTGGAAGAACCAGTCACCTGTTTGCCACAACTCAGGATGTTTCTTTGTCAAATTTGTCAAATTGTGATGCAACTTTCTTAAAATGTCCAGATAGTAAAAACTTTGATGGATCCATTTGACTGGGAGGAACAAATTCCAGGTGTAGAGTCCCTCTCACATCAAAGAAACAGGTGATCACTGTTTTCACATTCATTTCTGTTCCTGTGTGTGGAGGAGTTTCCCCTCCATATGATTTTCAAATATTTTTCATATTTGTGTGCTGCCTTTTTATAGTGTTGGCAGTGTCTTATCTTTTCATTGTTGTTCAATCTAATGAGTCTATATTTTGTTGTTGTTTGTGACTTTAGTGTCATATCAAAGAAATTACTGCCAGATCCAATGCTGTGAAGATTTGTCCTATATTTTCTTCAAGAGTATTATGTAGTTTGAAGCCATCAGGTTTAAGTCGAGGTTCTATTTTGAGTCAATTTTTGTATGTGTTGTTAAATAAGGGTTCAACTCTATTCTTTTGCTGTGGATACAGTTTACCTAGTACCATTTGTTAAAATGACTGTCCTTTATCCATGTTATAGTCTTGATACCTTTGCCAAAATCATTTAAATACATATGTATAAGTTTACTTATGGGTTTTCCATTATATTCCATTTGTAATTTACCTGTCTATATGCCAGTACTGGGAGAAGGGCCTGGCAGTCCACTCCCAAGGCAATCCCGAAACAGTCAGCCATTGAAAACCCTATGAGTGTCGCTATGAGTCAGATATCAACTCGACGGCACCTAACAACAACAACAACAACAACAACAACAACATATGCCAGTACTACATTGTTTTGATTATAGTAGCTTTGTAGTGAGTTTTGAAATCAGGAAGTGTAGGTCCTCTAGTTTTGTTCTTTTTATAAGATTGTTTTGGCAATTAGAGGTCTCTTGAGTTTCCATATGAATTTTACTACTGATTTTCTATTTTTGCAAAAAAAAAAAACCCTGGGATATTGATGAGAATTGCATTGAATTTGCAGATCACTTCAGGTAGTATGGACACATTAAATGTGTTAAGGCTTCAAATCCAAGAAGATGAAATGCAATTCCATTTATTTATGCCCTCTTTAATGTTGTGTAGTTTTCATCATGTTTTTCACCTCATTATCTAAGTGAATTCCTAAGAATTTTTTTCTTCTGATGCTATCATAAATTGAATTGTATGCATAAGGTTTTTACAGATTGTGCATAGTCTATGCATAAAAATGGAACTGACTTTTGTGAGTTTATTTTGTATGCTGCTATTTTGTTGGATTCATTTATTATTTCTAACATCATTTTTATATAGTCTTCACTGTATTTTACATATAAGGTCGTCATGTCATCTGTAAACAGTTTAATGTTTTCCAGTTTGGATGCATTTTTTTTCTTCCCTAATTGTTTGGATGGAACTTTTAGTACTATGCTAAAAATAAGGAGTGAAAGCATACATTTGCCTTGCTCCTGATCCTCCAGGGAAACCATTAAAGTCTTTCATCCTGTTATGGGGTTACTATATATGAATTTTTATTATGTCTAGGTAGTTTTCTTGTATTTTTAGTTAGTTGAGAGTTTTTTTGTAACCACAAAAGGGTATTGAGTTTTGTCAAGTACCTTTTCTCATCAATTGCCTGAGTGTATTTCCTCCTTATTCTGTTACTATAGTGCATTGCATCAACCATTTTTTAAAATGTGAAACCAGGTTTGCATTTGAGAGATAAATTACTTTTTGTCATGGTGCTTAACAGTCTTAATATGCTGCTAAGTTTGGTTTCCTAGTATTTGTTGAACATTTTGCATCAATTTTTGTAACAGATGTTGGACTGCAGTTTTCTTTTCTTGTCCTTTGTTATCAGAGTAATGCTGGCATCCTAGAATTTGTCAGAAAATGCTATATTCTTTTCCATTTTTTGAAACATTTGAGAAAATTTAGTTACTTCTTTAAATATTTGATAGAATTCTCCTGTAAAGCCAGGTCCAGGGCTTTTCATTAAAGGAAGATATTTGGTAGCTAATTTGGTATGCTTACTACTTATAGCTCCATTCAGACTTTCTATTTATTTAAGATATAGTTGCAGTTAGTCATTTTTTGTCACTGTGACAAAAACACTCAACAAAATCAACCTAAAGGAAGCAGGATTTATTTGGGCTCACAGTTTTAGAGGATTCTATCATGGTCAATGCTGGGGCTTGGGTTTAGCTCACTTGGTAGAGTGCTGCTCTTCAGTCTCTAAGGACTCTGGTTCGATCCCCAGCACCACAAAAGTGGATGGATGTGACAATCCACTCCCAAGGCAATCCTGAAAAAAGTCAGCCATTAAAATTCAACTGTGCAGATCATAACAAATTATAGATAACACTATGAAGAATAGGAATACCAGAGCACCTAATTGTAGTCATGAGGAATCTATACGTGGACCAGGAGGCAGTCATTCAAACAGGACAAGGAAACACTGCCTGGTTCAAAGTCAAGAAAGATGTGTTTCAGGGCTGTATCCATTCACCATACCTCTTCAATCTCTATGGCTGAGCAAATAATCTGAGAAGTTGGACTTTATGAAGAAGAACGTGGCATCAGGATTGGAGGAAGACTCATTAATAACCTGCATTATGTGGATGACACAGCTCTGCTTACTGAAAGTGAAGAGAATTTGAAACATTCACTGATGAAGATCAAGGAATACAGCATTCAGTATGGATTGTGCCTCAACATCAACGAAACAAAATCCTCACAACTAGATCAGTAAGCATGTTCACAATAAACGGAGAAAAGATTGATCTTGTCCAAGATTTTCCTTTACTGGGTTCTACTCACAACACCTGTGGAAGCAGCAGTCAAGAAATCAAAAGACTCATTGCATTGGGAAAAGCTCTTGCAAAAGAATTCTTTAATGTGTTGAAAAGTAAAGATGCTACATTAAAGATGAAAGTGCGCCTGACTCATGCCATGGTATTTTCAGTTGTATCATATGATTGTGAAAGCTGGATATTGAATAAGGGAGACAGGAGAAGAATTGATGCTTTTGAATTATGGTGCTGGAGATAAATATTGAATATACCATGGACTGCCAAAAGAACCAATAGATCTGTCCTAGAAGAAGTGCAACCAGAGTGCTCCTTGGAAGCAAAGACGGCTAGACTGTGCCTTGCATATTTTGGACATGAAATCAGGAGGGACCAGTCCTTGGAGAAGGACATCATGTTTGGGAGAGTGGTAGGTCAGCAAGAAAAAGGAAAACCCTCCACCAGATGGACTGATACAGTATCTGCAACAATGGGTTTAAACATAAACCAGATTGTGTGCCTGGCACAGAATCGGGGAGTATTTCTTTCTGTTTCTTTCTGTTGTATATAGGGTCACTATGAGTCAAGCTCAACTCCATAGCACCTAATAACAACAACCATGGTCAGTTGACTCCTTGCTGTCGGCCTGAGGTAAGGCTGAACCATCATGGCAGGGAGTTTGTGGTAGAATAAAGCTGCTTACCTCATATTGATGGGAAAGCAGAGAAGGAAGAAGGGACCAAGGACAAAATATACCGTTCAAGGGCATACCCCCAGTGAAGCACCTACTACCCCCACCTACTTCCTCCAACTAGGCCCTATCTTCTAGTTTTCACCACATTCTAACACTGCCATCAGATTATAATTCAAGTCAGAGCCCTCCCTGTTTCTCCAAAGCTCATCAGCAAGAAACCAAGTTTTTATCACCTGAGCTTTCAGGAGACTTTTCAGATTCAACTACAACAAGTATTGGTAGGGTCCGAGTTTCTAGGAATTTGGCTATTTCAACTATATTATTTTATTTGTTTGGTATATAATTGTTCCTATACTCTTATTTCTGTACAACTACATTTAGTGTTCTAACTTCCATTTCTGGTTTAGTAACTTGAGTTTTCTCTCTCTCTCTCTCTCTCTCTTTTTTTTTTTTAATTAGTACTTCAAGTGAAGGTTTTGTCAATTTTGGTGCCATTTCAGAGAATCAATTTTTGGTTTTATTGACTTTCTCCTTTGTTATTGTGTTCTCTATTTTGTTTCTCTCTGCTCTAGTTTTTAGTTTCTACCTTTTGTTAGCTTTGGGTTTACTTTGGTGTTCTTGTTTTGATTTCTTAAGTTCAAAGTCAAGTTGTTGATCTGAGATCTTTACTTTTCTTTTTTCTTTTCTTCTTTTACTCTGCATTGCTTAGATGTTGAACCTAGGGCCTTGCACATGCTTTGCAAGTACTCTACCACTGGGCTGCACATCCAGCCCATTTTTTTTTTATTAGAAATTTTTAATGTACATCATAATGTGATTCATTTTGACATGCTTTTCGTTGTGACAATTTTCATATATGCAATTTGATAAGCATTATTCATATAGGTTACCCCTTACCCTCCTCTATGTTTCCCCCCTCCCCCCTTCCTGTCTAAGTTTCCCATCCAAGTCTTCTCTATCTTTTACTATATAGTATTTTTCTATATGTCCTTGGGTTCCATTTCTGTTTAAGATAGAAACTTTTCCTGTAGTGGTCTTTGTTTCTATCTTGTTAGAACAATTACATGTGATTTTTAGTCCATTTGTATTGACCTCATTCTTATCTTCCCTCCCCC
>VMDO01025702.1:0-12799 GCA_007922755.1 Pedetes capensis | reverse complement strand
AATACAGCCCATTTTTAAATTTTTCATTTTAAGTCAGAGTCTCACTAAATTACTTATGCTGCCTCTGGCCTCAAACGTGCACTCCTCCTATCTCTGCATCCCAAGTTGTTGGGATTACAGGTGTCTGTTGTTGTGCCTGGTTGTGATCTTTCTTATTTTTATTTTAAGTTTTCTAGTTTTAAATTCTCCCTTCTAAACTGGTCATCATGGTATACATCTGTAATCCCAGCAACTCAGGAGGCTGAGGTAGGAGGAATCAGAATTTGAGGCCAGAGGCAGCCTGTGCGACTTAGTGAGATCATGTCTGAACATAAAAAAGTAGAAAAGGGGTAGGTGGTGAAGTTATTGCCTAGCATTCATGAGGTAGGCTCTGGGTTCAGTCCCCCCATACTGAAGAAAAAAAGAAAGAAGAAAAAAGAAAAAAAAGAAAAAATATGGTGAAGAGTGGAGATCCTGGTCTTATTCCTGATCTTATGTGAAAACTTTTATCTTTTTTCCTTTAGGTATGATATTAGCTGTGAGCTTTTTTATATATGGCCTTTGTTTGTATTGATATACATTACTTCTCCATAAAATTTGTCAAGAGCTTTTTTTTTTATTATGAAAGAATATAGATGTGTCAAAAACCTTTTCTACATCTGTTGAGATGATTATATCATTTGCCCCTTGTTCTGCCGATATGATATATCACATTTATAGATTTGTGTATGTTGAATCATCCTTGCATTCATAGGAGAAATCCTACTTGATAATGGTGAATGATCCTTGATTGTTTTGTGACTTCTATTGACTAGTATTTTCTTAGGATTTTCCATCCATGTTTATCTCGAGGGATATGCCTCTAATTTTCTTTTCTTATAATGTCCTTATCTGGCTTTGATATAAGACTAATAATTGTTGTTGTTGTTGTTGTTGTTAGGTGCCATCGAGTCGATGTCTGACTCATAGTGACCCTATGTACAACAGGCAAAACACTGTTATTAGTGCTTCTCTGCTCTTCATAGGGTTTTCAGTGCCTGATTGGTTTTTGGGAGTGGGTTGCCTGTTCCATCCCTAAGCTTACAGCACCTGTTCCCAGGGGGTCTCCCATCCAAAAACTAATCAGGCCCAACTCTACATAGCTTCCAAGATCTGACAGGATAGGATGCCATAGTGGTACAGCTGCAGGCTAGACTAATAATAGACTTATAAAATCAATTTGGAAATATTTCACTTATAAAACTGGAAAACTTTAAGATGTATTGGTATTAGTTGGTATAATTTATGTGAATCATTAGGTTCTGGCCTTTTCTCTAACAGGTTACATTTTATTACTGATTCAGACTTCTTGATAATTAATTGGGGTATGCAGGTTTTCTACTACTTCATGATTGTATTGGCAAGGTTTATGAGCCTTAGCTTCTGTGTCTTCTAGATTGTCCAGTATACAAATGCTCATAGTAGTTGCTTGTGATTATTTGCATTTCTCTGGTATCTATCGTCATATCTACTCTTTCATTTATGATTTTATTTGAGCCTTCTCTCTTTTTAACTAGTCTAGCTAAGGGTTTATGAATTTTGTTTATCTTTTCAAAAATCTTAACTTCATTTCCGGGTAGTTTTTGTAGTCTCTGTTTCACTTATTTCTGCTCTGACATTCATTTCCTTCCTTGTGTTAACTTGGAGCTTAGTTTTCTCTCCTATTTCTTGTCTTTATAATATAACATTAAGTACATTACTTAAGCTCTTCCTCCTTTTTTGATGCAGGTGTTTATTACTATAACGTTTCCTATTAGAACTGCTTTTGTGCTGGGCACATTGGCTCACACCTGCCATCGTAGCACCCTGGGAAGCAGAGGGAGAACGATCACAGATTCCAGACCAGAGGCAGTAACATAATGAGACCCTGTCTCAAGATAAAAAATAAAAATAAAAATTAAAAATGGGCTGGGAGTGCAAACCCAGTGATTGAGCACTTGCAAAGTACATGTGAGGCCCTGGGTTCAATCCCCAAGTACCACAACAACAGAAAAGAAAGAAGAAAGGAAGAAAGAAAGAAAGAAAGAGGAAAGAAAGAAAGAACTGCTTTTGCTATATCCTTTAAGTTTTACTGTATTCTGTGTCCATTATCAATGGTCTCAAGATTTTTAAAAATTTCCTTCTTAACTTCTTTGACTCATAATTATTTGGGAACATGTTACTTCCTATACATCTGTGAATTTCCCATAATTCCTCCTGCCATTGATTTCTGGTTTCATACCAATATGGTTGGAAAGATACTTGGTATGATGTCAATCTTCTTAAATTTTCTAAGACTTGTCTTGTTGCCTGGCATATGATTTATCCTAAAAAACAAATGAAAATGTTAAGAAACCCTGCAGGATTTATGAGACACTATTAGACAGAAGAATAACTGCACATGGTAATCTGAGAAGAAGAGATGGAAAAATCATAGAAAGCATATTTAACAAAATAATAGCTGAAAACTTCCCAAATCTTTGGAGAAATATGGAAATTAAGATCCAGCAAGCTCAAAGATCTTGAACAATAATCAAAACAAAGACGTTCTCTCTGAGACATATTTTAATGAAACTGTCAAAAGTCAGAGACAGAGAATTGTAAAAGCAACCAGAGGGGGAGTGAAAACCAAGCCACATATAAGAAAATCTGCATTAGTCTACTAACAGGTTTCTCACCAGAAATTTTGCGGGCCAGGAGAGAATAGAATGTTACATTCAAAATTCTGAAAGCAAAAACATTGTCAGCCAAGAATACTCTACCAAGCAAAGCTATCCCTCAGAAATGAATGAGAAATAATGTCTCTTTCCCAGATAAGAAAAAGTTGAAGAAATTGACTAGCCTTACAAGAAATACTTAAGGGAACACCTCATTTGGAAATAGAAGGATGATAATTCATATCACAAAAACAAGAAAGTACAAAATTTACAGTTCAAGGAGAATTTATCATCAAATTAAGAATACTTGCCAGGCATGGTGGCACATGCCTGTAGTCCCAGTGACTTGGGAGGCAGAGGCAGTAGGATACCAAGTTTGAGACCAGAGGCAGTCTGCCTAATTTAATGAGATCCTGTCAAAAAAAAAAAAAAAAAAAAAAAAGGAAAGGAAACAAAACTCCATTATGGTAGTGGTGGTATGTAAAATGTTCAAATATCTATTAGGAAAGTTAAAAGTTAAAATGGTTCAACATAATTATAGCAACAAATATTTAAGGAACATGCAATTTTAAAAGATGTAATTTAAGGGAACAAAAATGTAAACAATTGGGGAATAGTAAAAATCTAGAGCACTTATATATATGATCAAAGTTAAGTTGTTATCTTAAGATAGTCTACAATAAGATTCTTTTGTGAGCACCGTGGTAATCACAAAGAAAATTTTATAGCAGAAAGACAAAAGCGAAAGAGATAGCAATCAAAGTTTAACTCTACAGAAAAATACCAAACCACAAACAGGAAGTGCGGAACAAAGAACCTACAAAATGAACTGGAAAAGAATGAACAAAATGAAGTCTTTGCCTATTAAAAATAACCTTGAACATAAATGGGTTAAACTCTCCAAATATATTACAGTGATCAAATGGATAAAAACCTAAGACCTAACCATAGTCATGTGTTACATAATGACATTTCAGTCAGTGACGGTGATTCTTATTGCCTAGTGACATTGTCATCATTTTAATGTTGTAGGACAATACATGACTCATCTGTTTGTGGTGATGCTGGCATAAGCAAACCATACCAAACTGTCAGTTGTATAAAAGTATAGCATATACCATCATGAACCATTACGTACATTTTGTAACATAGTCTTTCATATGACTTTATAAATTTTTCTTGCAAGTGAGTGTTGGTTGGGTAGAGTGTATTGATTTTGGTTCTCCATGAGTTAAGTTTCTTCAGCCTATAACCAATGTGAGCAATGCCGAGAGTTCCTCAGTAGTGGAAGATATAGCAGTTTGTGTTGGTATCGGCTTGTCTTTGCTGGGGCAGGATGTTATGCTGATTCTAAAGCTCAGAGTGTGTCTTACTACAGGTCTGCCAGCTTGGGGGGCAGTTTTGTTGGAGAGGGGTGCTAGGCTTGTTCTCACATTGAAGGATCACGTCCATTGGTTTAGTGGCAATCTCACTGGGTACCAGATGCTAAACTGGCTCTAAACCAAGAACGTATAGCATGAGCTCACTGGAGTGGACTCAGCTTCCCCACTGTGGAGGTCTGCTTGTTTCTTGGAGGACCACATGCTATGTAGGTTTGGGCACCAGGCTGTTCTCCTGAGCCAAAGCTCTGATTAGCTGGAATTGTGGCATTGCAACCACCTGTATGAGCATGACAGAATGATGACAGAGTCCTAGGGACAGACAGATGCCATGGTTATTGCTTCACATAGTAGGGCACACTCCATGGTGGCTGAGATTCAAGATGGCATCATGAAGTAGCTGCTTGGGTCAGTGGGGAGAGGGAAGGGGTACAATGTGGGTTCCTTCTCCAGAGCAATGAATCCAGGTGAACTCCAGACAGCTCTCCAGACTGAGCTCCAGGCTTCTGAGCACTGCAGAATTCTCAGGCAGCAAAGACTGCAAATGTCTGCTGTCCTGTTAGGATGGCAGGGGTTGTCCTTTTCATCCCTTCTCCACAGGGAACTATCCCTCCTGTTCTGAGCCTATCTTAATGGGTGGGATGGAATGTTTCTCTTTCCTTTCTGTATGGCCACCCTGAGTTTCTGTGCTCCATCGCATTTGCTGCACCCCAGCATTGTTTTCAGATATTCTAGACTAAGCATTCTTTATTCATTGCTTTGGTCATTTTTCTGTGGGGGAAGGCAAGCATTAGTCACCTCTAGTTGGCCATCTTGCTGATGCCTATCAAATTTAACATTGGTGATTACAGGTCTGCTGGCTGACTTTTCCCCCACCTATTTATAGGCTATCTTCTTGTCCCTCTTTATATTTTTGGTTACTGTTATTTCATGCTGAACTGAATTCAATGTTTTTGAATGATTTTTTGCTTTACAGAGGATTGGACTTTGTTATAGAAGGCAGTTAATTTTATTGTAGATTAATTTTACTGTTTTTAGATTTGTTGAAAAAATCTTGAAAACTTTAAGCTCTTTTTAGGAAACTACATTTTTAGGGCATAGAGTAAATGAAACTTTTGGCTAAATTTATCTCACTTCTAAGTTATGGTCTTTCTGGGGTCTCTACTGAATGTTGTTAACTACATTCAACAAAATCTGTATATTTGGACTAATAGGACCCTGGATGAGTCCAAACCTGTGTGATTTAAGAATTTTTCTTCTTACAGACTTTTGCTTTCTTGCTCAGTGTTGGGGGTGTTTGCTCTGTGCCGATGTAGATTGTATTTAATCAAATGCACAAAGCAGTCCCTATGCTGACTTACAGAACTGTCTCTTTGTGTAGTTTCCTCCCATAGAACTGATTTCCAACTGAGTTCCAGTTTATACTGCTTTTCATTCCTCACAGACTCCCTGCCTCTGCCTTCTTCCTTCAACAAGAAAACTAGGTTGTTTGGGTTCCTCATCTCCACAGTTCAGAAGCATGCATCTAGGCAGAAAGGCTGGACGATACCAGAGGTGGCTTCACTCCTTTTTCTCAGTGATCATAATCTTGTGCTTACTGTTGGCCAATGTATAAAAATAGCTTTTCCCAATATTTTTCTCAATATTCTAGTAGCTTACAGTGGATAGGTAATTCTGAAACCTATTAATTTGCCTAGACTGGAAACAGAAGTCCTCAAAAAGTTAGTTTTGGGGTTATATAAATAATTGCAATGTCATGAAAAACAAGAAAATGGTATAACTACTATTTCTGAATTTTGATGTATTAGTGAGAATCAGTTATTTAAAAATGTTTCATTTCATTTCACCTTATTTTTTGAGGTACTTGGAGATTGAACCTGGGGTATCACACATACTTTGCAAGTGCTTGGCTGTTGGTTTGCATTTGCAGCCCATTTTTTATTTTTTATTTTGAGTCTGGGTCTCGCCAAGTTACTCAGGCTGCCCCTGGTCTCAAACTCATGATCTCCTGCTTCTACCTCCCCAGTTTCTGAGATTACAGGTGTGTGCCACCACACCTGGCTCATAGTAACTAAATGCAAAATCAAGTCTAGATCACTCAGAATAAAAAGATGGATACATTTCTCTCATAGCGATCAGAAATGTAAAATATATTAAAAAATCCACTACCAAAAGATAAAATTGCAACAATGTCTAAAGATTGAACTAGCCTTTATTAATGATTCTGGAATTGAGTAGCATAACATTCCATAGGATGGAATGAGTGTTTTGAGGAGCTGAGCAGATGGGGATCTTTATAGGTTTAAAAAAAGGCTGAAGAAAGCAGAAATAAGTCATGAAGAGCAGATTGCTCCCCTCCAAGTCACTTTTCTTACAGGGTTAAAGTGGATGGGGCTTTGTTTCCATGTGAGCTCAGATAGCCTGGACTCTTTCTGATTGAGTGCTGTGTGAATTTTTTTTTTTAATTTTCAAACTAGATAATTCCAAAATTCATTTTGATTATGTGATATTTAACATGAGTGACTCCATTCTGGTTTTGTTTGGTTTTCTGGGCATAGTTCAGGGATCTTGTCCAAAATAATGGTCTCCTGTAAATGTTGTTTAATATGACAATTATTTTTTTCTGATTATTTAGTTCACTCCTGAATGCTTAGTACCTATTCCCTTGGATTGCAGTTTGCTTTCATGTGGCCTTATATTCCTGATTCCAGTAAAACTTGATTCATTTTTGTAGTGTGGTTTGAAAATTATCTACTTGTGTCAGCCTATGTTTCAAATCCTGTACTTGTGAGTCTAATTTTTGAATTCAAATATTTAAATGTACCAGTTAAAATGCTTGCTGCATGGTGCTAAGACTATACATTTTTGAAGACCAAATTTCTTTCTTGTGTTTCAAAGTAGAGACACACTGCAAACATTTCAGCAAAGCAGAAACTTTCAGTTGATGAGAAGCCTGAATAGATATGTTTAATTTATTAGAGACATTAATTGTATCAGAATGAAGGAAAGAACAAATTAAATATGACATAAGCAACTGCTTTGTCTACAATTAGAAAACCGAATTCTAACTTTACATTAATATATCTTTTGATTCTAAAGTATCACAGATATTTTAAAATTATCTTATGAATAGGTCCACCAAAATTGAAGTATTATTGCCAATATTTTAGACTCATAATGATCATATTTTTCACTGTGCTCTCATTGTTTTTTTTAGCCAATTCTGGTAATAAGAATTTGTGAATTCTCTTAATGTGTTTTCCATATTCCAAACACATTCTCATATGTGTTTTCCATGCACACAATCTGATTGTCTGACTGACTTTATTTTTGACTTTTTGCCTTCCCTTAGTTTTGTCAGAGAGTGAGGTGTTTAGAGGTTCGATTCCATGTGAATTACACAAAGTGCAATAGTACTAGAGATTGCAATGGCAATGGGGTAAGTACCTACAGTGCTTATTTTAATCAGTATGCTTTTAACAGTTCAAAAAACAATTGAGGGATTTATAAAACTGATTGGAATGGATTTTTTGGTTATTTTTATGGCATATTATATGCTATCATTTAACAATATATAATTTGAAAACTCAGTCATTAGAATTTTATTGCTAGTGTAGGTACCTGATTTAGAGTTTGAACTGTTTAATGAAGCTAGCAAGCAAATGATAATTAGTGGTATAACATTGATAATTACAAGGTATTTGGGTCTGGCTATGGGTAGAGTGGAAATTTTTTTTAAGTAAATTAATTTAGCGAGAGAAACTAGATACACTTTCTAAAGTATGGAGTTACAAGGCACAATTTGATGAACTTGTCTGTTTAAAATAAATTCCTTGGAATGAAATAATGTGTGGAATAAGTACATGCTATTTGTCAGTATCCATCAAAAGACATCTGTACAAAAATTATTCTATTTTTCAATTTTTCCAGATTTGCAACAATTTTGAACATTGCCATTGTAATAAAGGGTTTTATCCTCCTGAATGCAAACCAAGGAAAGGAGAATTTGGAAGTGTTGATGATGGACACTTGATTAAACCTGGTTGGTGTTCTTAACATTTTATTGACTAATAATAACATGTAAGCGAAAAAAATTACAAGTTGAAAGCCAGATTACAAAGCCATTAATGTCAACAAACATGGCTTTATTTGTAAGATTAAAAAAAAATCTGACAGTGTAAGTTTGTAGTTTTCTTTCTGTATCAACACTGACATTGTTTATTAAGGAAAAAGCATGCCCAATGCCAAGAAACTTTAAAAGTAGAGCTCTCATTGCACAGAATGTGGACAGTTAAATTATAAATTTTGGATTGTTTCCAATATTCCCAGTTTAGAGTAGCATCAGTTGTCACTGTGTTCATGCATCTGTCTTTTCTTCCTTTAACTTTATAACTAGTCTTTTTCCTGCTGTGAGGGCTTATGTTTTGAAATTCCCTCTTTTGTATCTTACCTCTGCTGTTCTTAAGATCAGACAAGAATGGGTGAAATTGGGAAAACCTAGGGGGTGTTCTCTGATTCTACCAGTTATTGATGCCACTCAGAATAAAGGGGTAACTGGGCATGGGAGTACAAGCATCTGATCCCAGCAACTAGGGAAGCTGAGGCCGGAGGATTGCAAGTTTGAGGCCAGAGGCAGCCTGCCAAACTTAGTAAGACCCTGTCTCAAAATGAAAAATTTAAAAGGGGCTGGTGGTACAGCTCAGTGGTAGAACACTTGCTTAGAAAGTGTGAGGCCCTGGGCTCAATCCTGAGTATATAAAACAAACAAACAAATAATGAAATACAAAACAAAACTGGGAGTGTGGGCTGGTTGTCTACCCTGCCCTCCTTCTTTATGTGGTACTATAAGACAGTCATGAAAGTCTTGAGTAGACTTCTGTGTAGCTGGATATTATGAAGGGACCAAGTTTTTAGGTAGACAATAGACAACCATTATCAAATTATGAATCAGACTAATAGAAAAGCATAATCATTTAAGATATGACATGTGATGCACAATTAACCATACATATATATTATCATTTTCACAAAAACATGAAAAATAGATGTTTATTTGAATTATGTATTATTATATACTGTTTCCCCTATATGACTGTCAATTTGCTGTACGGTGGGGGCTTGTGTGTTGCTGTGATGCTGAAAGCTGTGCTACCAGTATTACAAATGCCAGCAGGATCACCCATATTAGCATACTCCCCCCAAAATTAGCCATTGAAAACCCTACGAATCTGACAGAAAAACACTGTCAGATATGGTGCTGGAAAATGAGTCCTCCAGATTGGAAGGCACTCAAAAGATGACTGAGGAAAAGTTGCCTCCTCAAAGTAGAGTCTACCTTAATGACAGAAATGTAGTAAAGCCCCAAGTAATTCCATTTGCTGATGTGGCATGATTCAAAATGAGGAGGAACAACTGTAAACATCTGTAATTATTGGAACATGGAATGTACATAGTGTGAATCTAGGAAAATTAGAAATCATGAAAAGGGAAATGGAGTGCCTAAACATCAGCATTCTAGGCATCAGTGAGCTAAAATGGACTGACATGGGTCATTTTGAATCAGATAATCATATAGCCTACCATGCTGATAATGACAGATTAAAGAGAAAAGGGGTTGCATTCATTATCAAAAAAGACATCTCAAGATCTATTCTGAAGTACAATGCTGTCAGGGATAAAATAATATCCATATGTCTAAGGCCAGTTAATATGATTATTACTCAAATTTGTGCACTCACCACTAAGGCCAAAAATGAAGATAGGGAAGATTTTTATCACCTTCTCCAATCTGACATAGATTGAACATGCAACCAGGACGTACTGATAATTACTGGTGACTGGAATGCAAAATTTGGAAACAAAGAAGAAGGCTTAGTCGTCAGAAAATATGGCCTTGGTGACAAAAACAATGCTGGAGATCACATCATATAATTTTGTCAGGCCAATGACTTTTTCATCGCAAATACATTTTTCACCAACATAAATGGTGACTAACACATGAAATTCACCAAATGGAACATATATGGACCAAATTGACTACATTTGTGAAAGGAGATGATGGAAAAGCTCAATAGTTCAGGAACTAAACAAGATTTCAAAGGGCAGCTGGAGAAGACAAAATCAAATATAATGACATGTGAAAAGTGCTGGAAATAGAAAACCAATGGGAAGACACATTCTGTTTTTCTCAAGTTTAAGGGATTGAAGATAAAATTCAAGCCTTGAGTCGCAATAGTGAAGGATTCTATAGGGAAAATATTAAGTGATTCAGGAAACATCTAAAGGAGATGGAAGGAATACATAGAGTCATTATATGAAAAAGAATTGGTGGATAACCAAATATTTCAAGAGGTTGCATAAGATCAGGAACCAATGGTACTGAAGGACAAAGTGGAAGCTCCTTTGAAGTAACTGGTGAAACACTTGGCTCCAGGAATTGATGGCATATCAATAGAGATGCTTCAACAAATAGATGCAGCACTGGAGGTGCTAACTTGTTTATGCCAAGAGATTTGGAAAATAGCTACCTGCCAACTAACTGGAGGAGATCCCCATTGTGCCTATTCCAAAGAAAGGGGATCAAACTGGATGTGGGAATTATTGAATGATATCATTTATATCACACACAGCAAAATTTTGCTAAAGATCATTGAAAAACAACTGCAGCAGTATATGGACAGGCAACTACTGGAAAAGCATGCCAGATTCAGAAGAGGGCATGGAACCAGGGACATCATTGCTGATGTCAGACGGATAATTAGCCAAAGGCAGAGAATCCCAAAAATGTGTCTATGTTTTATTAACCACGCAAAGGCATTTGACTGTTGGGACCATAAGAAATTATGGATAATGTGTAAAAAATGGGAATACCAGAGAACCTAATTGTACTCATGGGGAACCTGGACATGGACTAGGAGGTAGTTGTTTGAACAGAACAAGGAAACTCTGCTTAGTTTAAAGTCGAGAAAAGTGTGTGTTAGGGCTGTGTCGTTTCACCATATCTCTTTAATCTCTGTGCTGAGTAAATAATCCAAGAAGCTGGACTTTATGAAGAAGAATGAAACATCATGGTTGGAGGAAGTCTCATTAACAACATGTGTGATGCAGATGACACAATTCTGCTTGCTGAAAGTGAAGAGGATTTGAAAACCTTACTGATGAAGATCAAAGAACATAGCCGTCAGTATGGATTGTGACTGAATATCAACAAAACAAAAATCCTTACAACTGGGTCAATAAGCAAGTTCATGATAAATGGAGAGAAGATTGAGCTTGTACAAGATTTTGCTTTACTTTGTTCTACAATCCACATTCACAGAGGCAGCAATCAAGAAATCAAAGGACATATTGTATTGGGAAGAACTCTTGCAAAAGACCTCTTTAAAGTTTGGAAAAGTAAAGATGTCACAATGAAGATGAAGGTGTACCTGACTCATGCCATGGTATTTTCTGTCACATTGTATGGTTGTGAAAGCTGGATACTGAATAAGGGAGACAGGAGCAGAATTGATGCTTTTGGATTATGGTGCTGGAGACAAATATTGAATATACCATGGACTGCCAAAAGAGCCAACAGATCTGTCATAAAAGAAGTGCAACCAGAATGCTCCTTGGAAGTAAAGATGGCCAGACTGTGTTTCACATATTTTAACCATGTAGTCAGGAGGGGCCAATTCCTGGAGAATGTTTGTGAGAGGGCCAGGTCAATGAAAGAAAAAGGAAAGTCCTCAATTAGATGGATTGATGCAGTCCTACAACAATGGGCTTAAACATAAAAAAGATCTTGTGCCTGGCACAGAATTGGGGAGTGTTTTGTTCTGTTGTACATAGGGTGGCTATGAGTTAGGCCTAACTCAAAGGCATATAACAACAACAACAACAACAACAACAACAACAATATATTGTTTATTTTTGAGTTCCATAAATGCCATTATTTAAACAAATCAGTAAGACTAATTAACAGTAGCAATCGAAAATAGTATAACATAATTAAATAAATGTCATCTCTGAGAATAATATAGTAGTGTGTTATAATGGCAAGGTCCTCCAATGTACTGATTTAACTCTTTAAAAAATTCTTCTGCATGTTTAATATATATAAGAAATAATATTACATGTTCTTAAGGTATACAAATGTAAGACTTTAAAAGAAGAATGTTAATATAATACAAATAATTGAATAGATAATTAAATCTGTGACTCAGTTTCATAAACAATCAAGGGAATGAATGGCAGGATAGTGTATACTCATCCCTCTTGCATACCCAAGACATGGATGTCTTTTGGGGAGACAAGAAGATGTTTTGATTTGGAAAACAAAATAAAAATCAGAATTGATTTAGAAGTGTTTTCCTATCTCATACCAGACCCTTGACATTCACTTACTATATAGCCCAGGCTGCTCTTAAACTCACTATGTAGTACAGGTTGGCTCTGAACTCCCAATCCTCTACCTCAGCATGTGCTTATATATTTTCTTCTCCAACATTCTTAATCTCAAATTACCTTTGGCTATACCATGCAGATGCTTTCTGCCTGTAATTTAAAAAAATAGTCATTTAGGCTAGCCTACCAAAAGCAATCTATAGATTTAATGCAATACTCATTAAAATTCCACTGACTGACTTTACAGAAATAGAAAAAATGATCCAAAAATTCATATGGAACCACAAAAGACTATGTATAGCCAAAACACTCTTAAGATGCAAAACTAATGCAGGTGGAATCACAATCCCTCACTTCAAGCTATACTATAGGGCAGTGGTA
>VMDO01025701.1:0-27837 GCA_007922755.1 Pedetes capensis | reverse complement strand
TTCCTGTAGACAGAGGATTTGGGGACCCCCGAGAGGTCTGAGAGATACTTCAAAACCAATGATGGGACCCAGTTCTTAAATTAAAAATTATAACTACTATTTTAAGATTAAAATAGTTTTCAAAAAGAATGGGGGAATGAAGGACCC
The DNA here is from genome assembly GCA_007922755.1 of Pedetes capensis. NCBI lineage: Eukaryota > Metazoa > Chordata > Mammalia > Rodentia > Pedetidae > Pedetes > Pedetes capensis. Next base: position 27,690 of record VMDO01025701.1, on the reverse strand, counting down.
AGCTTAGCCATAGAAAAGCCACTTCATAGATCAGGCTAAGAAAATTTTCCACTGCCTCAGGGAGAGACCCCACCCCTCCCAATTTGGGAAGTCCCGAGCTATCTTAAGCTGCCGCTTTCCTTCTTGTTATCATCAGCCCTTGCTATTGTTTTAACCAATTAGTTTAAAAGTCAACCAATGGGACCAATCAAGTTGTACCATTCAGCTAGCCCGCCATTTGGCTTCTGTAAGGGTATAAAAAGCCCTCGCTTCTACATTTCGGGGTCTCTCTCTCTCTTTCGCTCTCTCGTTCGATGGAGCTGAGTAGACCCCGACGCGCCGGACAATAAAATCCTGTGCTTTTGCAGCGGCACTGGCCTCCGTCTCTCACTGGGAATTCTCTGGGTAGGCTCAGAATTCCAAATTGGGGTTCGAGTCTTACAGAATAATGTTTCATTGTCTAGATGTACCATAGTTTATCAATTCATCTACCAAAGGACATCTTGATTGTTTCCAAGTTTTGGCAACTATAAAGAAAGCTGCTATACAAGTTTTTAATTCATTTGGGTAAATATCAAGCAGGTTAGTTGCTGGATTGTGTGCTAAGAATAAGTTTAGTGTTATAAGAAACAAACTGTCTTCCAAAATGCCTTAACATTTTGTATTCCCACCAGTAATGAATGAGGGTTTTCTTGTTTCCTTTTCAACAAACTGTTGGCACTTTCCCACTTTTACTACCCCACCAAAACTTATTTTGCTGACATTACCAGTGGCTTCCTACTTGCTATCAATGTGCATGTTTTTGTCCTTACTGTACTGGACCTTTCTGTTGACCATTCAGATTTAGTTAACTTTGTCAGCCCTTGATGCCCAACACTAGGCTGCCTTGGTTTCCCTTCTACCATTTAGATGGATCCTTCTACTTTTCACTTTTGTAGGTTTGTTCTTATTCTCAATTAGAATAGAGTTAACCTGCAATTTCTCCCACTTCCAATGTTCCTCCCATACCTCCTATTGTCCACCTGCAAAAGGCAATCGTGCTCAAAGAGCCAAACAAGACAACGAAAAGGTGTCCCTTGTTTTTTAAATGGAGTATTTTTTTACATACCTGAGGACTTGTAGACTAGATAATTAACAATCAAAGAAACCATCATCAAGTACAGAATTTAGTGTGCCTGGGTTTATCATCACTGCTACTTCCCAGGCGTTTTAAACAAGGATGACCTAAAGTCTGGAGGAACTTCTCCTACTTTATTTTATTATTTATTTTTTGCAATGCTGGAGATCAAACCAGGGTTTCACATATGGTAGGTAAGTGCTCTACAACCAAGATACACGCACAGCCCCACCTCCACCACTTTAAACTGCCCTCCACAGGACTGAATTAAAAATAAGTTAGGCTCATGAACCAGGACTACATATAAGAGTTTGGGACTGGAACATAACACCAAGTAAGCAGTTCACCCTCAAAAATCTTTCTTTTATCCAGGCCTACTATCACTGGCCTGTAATCATAGCTACTTAGGAAGCCGAGGCAGGGGAATCACAAGTTTAAGACCTACCTGGACCACATAGGAAGTATGAGCCCAACCTGGGCGAGATTCTGTCTCAAAATAAAAAGTTTTTAAAAGTGGGCTGGGGATATAGCTCAGTGGTAAAGCACTTACCTAGCAAGTGTGAGATCCTAAGTACTGGGGAAAAATCTGTCTTTTGCTGTTGGCCATAGTAGCACACAGCTGTAATTTTAGCACTCAGGTGGCCGAAGCAAGAAGATCACCAATTTGAGGCCAGCCTATCCGAGAAAAAAAAATATGCCTTTTGTGAGTAGCTGCCACTAAACCATTCTGCCTTGTTTATTTGGACAGAACAGGCTGGCCATGTAATTGGGTAGCTATGTCAAAAGTCATCAGTGTTTGAGGAAGGAGATAAAGAAAAAGAATCCAGAGAAATTTGAGGAGTACATTATTCTATGCAAAGAATCATAAAATCTAAAGGGGAAATCATCTTGAAATTCATTTCAAGCTCAACCATAATAGTTGTATAACTGAACAATTGGTTTCTCTAGTCTGTTTCCTTGATGGCAATATGAGGAAAATAGGGTTTTTCTCACATCACAGGTGAATTTGGCCCAGTTTGCATGCTATATCAAAATTTCTGGGCCCAACCTGCCATGACGTCTTGGCGGCTTATCAAAGCTAGAGCCCGCCAGCCACTGCTGTTGCGTCCCCTCCATCCTTTCCTCATAATAATCATTCTCTCAGCCTTCCCCGGTGAGGGTTGTTGTTGTTGTTGTTAGGTGCTGTCGAGTCGGTATCCGACTCATAGCGACCCTCATAGGGTTTTCAATGGCTGTTTCGGGATTACCTGGGGAGTGGATTGCCAGGTCCTTCTCCCATTTTTGTGGTGCCAGGAATTGAACTCGGGACCTCAGAGACTGCAGTGCACCCTCTACCAACTGAGCTAAATCCCAGCCCACCTGGTGAGGGTAGGCTTCCATAACTTCCATCATATATCCTCAAGCAGAATCCCCAGCAGCTCCAACACCCAAGTTCTACCTGACTAGACCAAGTTGTTTGTTTCTCCAATCACTGTGCAGAGGAGCCAGATAACACTCTGGAAGTCAGGGAATTTTCAAAACAATTGGATGAATTTTAGCCAATGAGCAACAAGAAATAAGAAGCCACTGACAGATAAAGTCCTTATTCTCCCTCCCTCCTAAATCTAATAGTCTGTTCTGAGACTCAGTAGATCCTTAGTGCCTTACAGGAGATGTCCCAGGTGATGGGCAACTGCCTCTGTCTCTTTGGGAAGCAGGCATCTGCTAGGTAATATGCAACTTTATACTTCCCCACTCTCTCTCTGTGTTAGTTACTTTTCCCTTTACTGTGACCAAAACACCTGACAGAAGCAACTTAAGAGAGGAAAGATTTATTTCAGCTCACAATTTCAGAGGGTTTAATCCATGGGCATTTGGTCCCATGTGCTTGGGCAGAATATCATGGCAGTGACAGCATGTGGTAGAGGAGGGCTGTTCCCATTATGGTGGACCAAGAAGCCGAGAGAACTTACAAGAAGCAGCTGCCGGGAGCCAAGACCATAAGTAACTTTTTGCAAGGTACCCTGATGAAAAGATGCAGGGTGTGGTGAAAATAGCAAATGTTGAGCCACAGGGCATTGTGACTTTGAATTGAAATTACCATCTGAAAGCGGTTGTCAGGGTTACAAGAGGACCTGAAGACTTCTAAAGAATCACCTGGCTCCTGTGACTTTCTTGCCCATCCCCTCCCCCTCCATGTGTATTTAAACTACAATACAACATTAAAGACTTTGGAGCTTGATCAGACAGCCTGTCTTGCTCTCATCCTTCATGTCTCTTGTCTCTCTCTCTCTCATTCATTCGCCCCTTACTCTAGGTTCCTGTTGAATAGCCCCGCGGGCCGGGGCAAGCAGCCAGTAGTGATAAACCCTCAAGGACTTGCCTCTATGACTTACTTCATCTGGCTATATCCCATCTCCAAAGTTTCCACAATCTCCCCAGATAATGCCACCAGCTGGGGATATGTTCAAACACATAAGCCTAGGTGGGGCATTTCATATTCAAACTATAACATTCCACTCCTGGCCCCCAAAGCCTCATGGCTATCTCAAATTGCAAAATGTGTTTAGTCCATTCTGTACCTGATGATGGTTTCTTTGATTGTTAATTACCTAGTCTACAAGTCCTCAGGTATGTAAAAAAATACTCCATTTAAAAAACAAGAGACACCTTTGCATTGTCTTGCTTGGCTCTTTGAGCATGATTCCTTTTGCAGGTGGACAATAGGAGGTATGGGAGGAACATTGGAGGTGGAAGACATCTCAGGTTAACTCTATTCTAATTGAGGACAAGAATCCATTAATGATCAAAGGCAAGCAAGACCAGGGTCCATAGAACTTATCATCTCTGTGGTTGCCTTATCTTTGTGCTTCCCCCCTTCACAAAGGATCTCTTACTTGTGTTTGTAAGTAAATAGAAAGCAATCATCCAGGGAAACTGCATCCTCCTCTACAGTCAAGCTTTGTGGCCATGAAAAGTACAAGTAGTGGAAAAGTCCAGAACCATATTTGTAGCAAAAAGAAGAAGTAAGGGGAACCAACCAGCCTGGAAGAGGATAAGTAATGGTTAGCTTGAAGCAAGGCTTCCTGATACCAGCTTACCTTCTTCATTTTTCCTCTCTTTTCTTCTTTCCTCAAAAGTAGTACTGCTAAATATAAAATCCTATTGCACTGAACCAGGGTTTAGTTGAAAACCCAGGAGATTTGGAACCTTTTCCCATTCTATTACACATGTTTTTCTTACTTATTCCCTCATGCTTCCCGCCAGAAAGCCTATATACTACCAGGATAGAATAATGAAAGCCAGTCTTTGCTGCTGGCTCTGTGCATGTGGCCAAGTGATTATTTGCAAGACTGCTGTTCAGGTGCTAGTACGGGATCCTGAGGGTGTCTGCTAATAACATAATCTCACAGGGTGCTTGAGGCAGGCTGCAGGAGTGCTGGACTCTTCCCAATGTGAAAAGCAATTCCATTTTCTTTGGGGCTATTATTTTCTCTTCCTGTCCTTTCACTTGTCTTCTTTTTACTCTCACTTGGGACTGTCCTGACATCCCACCTAGTGTTCTCATAAACACTGTTAGATGTTGACACACAAAGATTACCTGGTTAGCCAATCAAAATATCTGGGCACTAGAAAGCTGCCATGGAAAGGGCGGAAGCTGTAGGTTTCCCAGGCATTTTAAATCTCAATACCCAGGAGGCTGAGGCAGGAGCTTCTCAAGGTCAAGGCCAGCATAGGATACATAGGGAGGCCCTGTTACAATGGACTAAACAACAAAAAACCCAAAACAAAGAAATAAAAAAACTGAGCTTGAAGCCAGCCTGCAGTTCCATTTTCTAACACAGTCTGGTAGAATCATGTACAAACTTTCAAAGCAATTTGATAGTACCTTTATGTCTATTGAATCTAATAAAAAAGTCTTGGGCTTATATATCCTGACTTAACTTATTTATTTTTCATTTCCTTTTCTTACTGACTTAATTTTAGTGTGTTTCATTGAAATGCCAAGACTGAAACGGAAACAATGAAAACAAAGAAAACATTGACAAAAACATACATGATTTTTAAAAAAATGACACAAGCATCTTGAGAAGCAATACTCTAAATCATGCTGGCTCACAACCCCTCTTCATATGTTGACCCAGGGCTGCACTATATAGAGGTCTTCTCCTAAAGTCCACAATGAGAGTGGAGCAAGAATCCTTCAGTCTCTGTGTCCCTCCTCAGCCTATCCAACTCACTTCTAAGACACTGGCTACATACTGAGGGGACAACAATGCTGCTTCAGCCTCCTCTCTTCCTCTCTTTCTTCTAGTTCCACAATCCTTTGGGTCAGGAAAGGGAATATGTTTCTTTGACTACCACTCCACCTAACTATGCTGTATAGACCATCAGATCTAGGTCTTGGAACATTTAATGGGAATTAAAAATATAGAGACTCCTTTCTCAACTATGTCTATTTTCTAGCTTGTTGTTATTGTCTTGGAGTAGTCCTCATTCAAGTGCTGGGACCAGCTACACCCAGTAGTCTACCTGTCAAAAACTCTACACCCAATAGCTCAAAGATGGTCTCCATGTCTCTGGGCTTTGGTTTTGGTTGCCCTTTTGGTCCAAGAGGCCTCAAAACTAACACTGGAACAAGGAATCCCTGTATTTATGCCTCACCAGATGTTAGATATCTTAAATTCTAAGGCTTTTCGTTGTATTTTCTATAGCCACATTTGTAACTATCAAATACTTCTTTTAGAGACCCCAGAGCTCAGGCCTTGTCAAACCCTAAATCTTGCTACCTAACTGCCAGACCCAGACCCTCTCCTGGCTCCAACACTCCTAAAAATCATACATTTAACTTGAAGTTCTGGGCTGGACCAAGACACCCCTCTCCCTAGTCCTGGCCACATGGTTTACTGATAACAGTAGTGACATCTTAAGTGGGACCCAGGTATGGGGGTATACAATTGTCAGTCTTACATTGAATCTGGCCCCTTCCCAGGAACACCTCATCAACACAAAAAGGCTAAACCTATTGCCCTCACATGTGTCCTTCATTTAGGGGTGTATTTGAGGCTCAAAGCCTGTCACTGTACCACTGTGGTGTTGGATCCCATCAGATCTTGGAAGGTAAGCAGGGTCGGCCCTGGTTAATACTTGGATGGGAGATTACTTGGGAACACCAGGTGCTGTAGGCTTGGGAAAAGGACCTAGCAACGGACTCCCAGAAAACAATCAGCCATTAGAAACCCTATGAATATCACAGAAGCACTAACAATGATGTTTTGTCTGTTGTACATAGGGTTGCTATGAGTTAGACACCCACACCTAACAACACCTAACAGCAACAACACAAGGCTCAATGTCTACATTGACTTAACCTATGCCTTCCATGTGGTTCACTTCTATTCTGTGATAGGAGAGATAGGGAACTCTTAACAACACAAATACCCCAAAATGCCCCAGAGTTGGGGATTTAGCTTAGTGGTAAAGCACTTGCCTAGCAAGTGCAAGGCCCTTGGTTTGGTCCCCTGCACTGGGGGGAGAGTGGGAAGAAGGGTGCCCCAGAGATCATGGGTATGCTAGAGATTATCAAACTCCCCATGATTATCAAACTCCCCATGCAGATAGCAATCATTCCTTGTGAGGCACCCCAAAAAGAAAATGATCAAGTGTCACACAGAAACAACGGAGCCAATAAGCAGGCCAAAGCAGCAGCTAAATTACCCTTCCAGGGAGCTTCAATTCCTTATAGTATGCTTTCCTTGACCCCAGAATACTCAGAAGGAAGTTCAGGAAGCTTTAGCCAAAGGTCCCATTCATTCTTCTATGGGCTGGCTAAGAGAATTGGACAATAGACTAATTGCCTAAGTCTTGCCAATGGAAAATTGGAAACAATCTCCACTAGTCTACACACTTGAGGGCTAAGCTCCTTCAGGACTTGGTTGAAATTGTATTTACAGGCAAGGGAATTTCCCAAACTTTGCAATCAATTTCTCAGTCCTGTCCAACATGCTTAGTGTAAACCCAGAAGGAGCTCATGGACCCTCCACTCCTCCAACACATCCAATAATGAGGAGCCATACCAGAAGACTGGCAGACAGATTTCACCCATATGCCCCTATGCAAGGGGCTTAGATACTCCTCTCTGTGGAGATCTTCACTGGATGTACAGGGGCTTTCCTATTTGAACCAATAAGGCCTCAGAGGTCACAATGGCACTTCTTGAATGTATAATCCCCTGATTTCACCTCTCTTTCTCTCTATAATCAGATAATGGCCTGGCTTTCATTTTATAAATAACCCAAGGAATTGGTGAGGTCCTTCAAATAAAGTATAACCTACATGCCACAGGGCACCCACAGTCATTGGGAAAAGTAGAGAGGGCCAACTAAACCTTAAAGAGTCTTCTTACAATATTCATACAGAAAAACCAATAATCCTAGCCAACATTCTTCCTAGTTATACTTCTAAGGTTTGCTATCACTCCCAACACTGAGACACATCTCAATTCATTTGAGGTCCTGTGTGTAAGTCCGTTCCTTCAGACAGACCTTTTATTAGACCCTGAAATTCATTATCTTTCCTACTATTTTACATCTCTGGGACTAATTACCAAGGCCACTAATGGTTATTAGGGTAACTGTCATTGTTTGGATATAACATGTCCCTCAAAAATGATGGGCTTTAACATTGCATCTCTAGTGGGTGGTGGTGTTTGTGCAGGTTATGGAACTTGTGGAGGTGGGATTCTTGCTTGGCAGAAGTGGCTCACTGACAGCAGGCTTTTGAAGGTTTTTTTTTTTTACCTTAACCTGTGGCCCAGGTCACTCTCTGCCTCCTGCCCCACAATGTGGTGAGGTTGTCTGCCATAGACCCAGCTGCCTACCCAGATGCCTGCCCCACCACCATGCCTTGTCACCATTATGGATTGATTCTCTGTGATATCCCAATACATCTTTTCCTCCATTAGCTTGTCGCTATTAGTTTTTCTGCTATAGTGATGACAGCTAACTAATACAGAATATTGGTCTTGGAGAGTGGGGTTGTTGCTGGGCAGAAATCTGATCATGTGGTTTTAGGCTGCCTTTTAAACTTGTTTGCAGGAGGAATCTGGAAGAGTTTCCCTAGAGGGCTTAAGGTGAGAGTAAGGAAGACCAGAACACTGCTGCTGATAGAAATACAGATGGGACTTACAAGGTTTTAGAGGAAAATGAAGACTCTATTTGGCATTGGACTAGAGGTGATTTATATCATATTTTAGCAGAGAGACTGTCTGTGTTCTGCCTGTTCTTTAAAGATTTGAGTGAGGCTGAATTTAAAAGTAATGAGCCAATGATTTAGCAGAAGAAATATCAAGAGGGCAGTGAGATGTAGGGGGCGTGGCTTGGTTGCTGCTTGATGCATTCAGCAAGATGTATGGAAAAAACGAGAAAGTGGCAGAACAGGAAGATCTGAAAAATGTGCAGTTTAAATAAATAAAAAAGCCATGGCACTGAGGGCTTTTCTAAAGTTACTGCAGACAGGGCCAATTTAGGCAAGGAGACCATAATTGTTAAAGAGGTAAGCTACACTAAAGATAACAATAAAGATAGTCTGGAGGTAGAGAAGGAGTCAGCCAGACTCCTCCCATCTAAGACTTTAGGGTTTAAGACTAGAAACCCATTTGAAAAGGGAGTGTCTGAAAAAGTGAGTAACTCCTGGTGCCTAGGGAAGTTATTTCTTGTCTTGGGCATACAGAAGCCACTGCTGCAGCTGTAGTTCAAAAGAGTGAAGCTAACTCTTGATCTAGCAGCAGCACTTGGCGACATCTATATGTGCTGACTTTGTAGGCATGAAGAGAGCAATAGTTAAGCTGCATCCAAGATTCCAGAGGATAGCCTATGAGGCCAGGTAATATGTACCAGGGTTGGGTGCTCTGCAGAAAGCCCCTGAAGGGAAAGTGCATGAAGCTTTGAGGGTGCAGTCTAAGCAGCAATGGACACTCCAAGAGTTTGGATATACCAGCAACATGAAGTGTCTGCTATGGGAAGCTACCGGCAAGAAATGGAGCCAGCATATGGGGGCCATGTATCATACAAATTAAAGGGCCATGAGGGTGGAGCTGCCCAAGCCTATTTGAGCTCAGATAATCCCAGATGATGTCGTATGTGCCAGATGCCAGATTTGAACCAACAGAATTTATTTTTACAGTGGGATATAAGTCTTGCTATGGACTAATCTTTCCTTTCTGTGCCCCATTCCTCTTTTTTTGGAATGGGAATGCTTACTGTCTATGCCATTTTATGTTGGAAGTGTATAACCTTTTTTTTTTTTTTGCAGAGACCCACAGCTATGTTTGCCTTGAGTCTCAGTGGAGACTTTGGATTTGGACTTTTAAGCACTGTTGACACTGTTAAGATTTTGGGGACTCCTAAAATTGGACTGGATGAATTTTGCATTATAGAATGGTCACGGACCTTTGGGGTCTGCAGTAGAGTGTCATGGTTTGAATATAGAATGTCTCCCAATGGTCATATACTTTAACATTGAGCCCTCAGCTGGTGGTGCTGTTTGTAGAGATTATAGGATTTGGGGTTGTGGGATTCTTGCTTTGTGTAAGTGGCTTTCTGGGGTTGTGCTTTTGGATTTTTTTTTTTTTTTTTTTTTTTTTGCCTGCACCCACAGCCTGGCTCATTCTCTGCTTCTTGCTCCATGGTGCTGTGCAGTGGTCTGCATGGACTTGGCCACTTGCCAAGATGCCTGCCCCACCACCATGCCTTGCCGCCATTATGGACTGATCCTCTAACTGTGTGCTCCCATTAAACCTTATCTTCTATCAGCTTCTTCCACAGCTGACTAATACAATAAGTATAACCCTAAAACAGAGCCCTCCACACTAAAACAGGAGAATCTCCTCATAACATATGGGAATAATATATATCTCAAAGTTCTCTCACAGGATAAAAATCCTCCTGATCCCATTTAGACCAGCCCCCACAAAGTCTTCCTGACGACTCCCACTATGGTTAAGCGTCAGACATTTTCGCCCTGGATCTATCTCTCCCGTGTTATACTCACCCCTACACCAGTACAAGATTCACCAACTTGCTTCACATGCAAGGCTGCTAGGGATCTATGCTTGCTGTTCAGAAAGACTTCAGGTCAAGTTCCTCCCCAGATTAAATTCTACAATGCATTTCCATTGCTCCATTGTTTAAAAACCTCCCCCTTTCTCCTTCTTGTTTTTGTTGTTATTAGGTGCCATAGAGTGGGCATCCAACTCATAGAGACTCTATGTACAACAGGCAAAACACTATTGTCATTGCTTCTCTGCTATTCATAGGGTTTTTAATGGCAGATTGATTTTTTGGGAGTGGGTTGCCAAGCCTACAGTATCTGGTGTTCCCAGGTGGTCTTCCATCCAGATACTAATCAGGCCCAACCCTGCTTAGCTCCCAAGATCTGACGGGATCTGATGCCACAGGGCTACAGCTGCAGGCTCCCTTTCTTCTCAGCCCCCCTTATTAATGACATTTTCTACTTTCCTCTCAGTATGCAAGATTTTATTATTTTTCTAGTTGCAATAACTTTACTGCTTTTGCATTGCATTTTCACTTTGTCTAGAACTCAGTTAATTTATCTATAGGTCTTCTATTCTCAGATCTTAATAAGCTCACTTTTATTTCAGTTACTTTATTATAAAGATTACATAGTATTTCCCACATAATCATGTTGTCCTCAAATAAGACAGGATTTCTCCTTCCTTTTAAAAAAGTATGACTTTTTCATGTTTTTCTTGCTTTATTATTCTAGCTAGAATCTCTATTGTTGTTGTGAGGTGCCATGGAGTCACATCCAACTCGCAGTGACCCTTATAGGGTTTTCAATGGCTGATTGTTTCGGGATTACTCGGGAGTGGATTGCCATGTCCTTCCCCCATTTTTGTGGTACTGGGAATTGAACTCAGGACCTCAGAGACTGCAGAGCAGTGCTCTACCAACTGAGCTAAATCCCAGCCCAGCTAGAATCTCTAGTACAGTGTTAAATAAAGATAGGAAAAGTGAACATTATTCCTAAACTTAGGGGGAAAGGACTCAATCTTTCACCTTTAAACTGTATGATTTTCATAGATCCTCTTTATTAGGTTGAGAAAATTCCATTCTATTCTTACTTTGCTTTTTTTTTTCTTTAAATCATGAATGTGTGATGAATTTCGTCAAAAGTTTCTGTTCTTGTTGTTGCAGCTATTAAGATAATCATATTGTCACATATCAACTGGCTGGGGTCCCGTTACTCTAGCTGGATAGAAATCATGGGTAGGTAATGAGAAGCTCTTCAAGTGCTGGTCTTTGGCCTCATCTGTATCTTTGAGCATTTGATAGCAGTGAGCAGAGACAGCAGGCAGATGGGGGCAGCAGCAAGTAGTGCCTTCTGGTGTTACAGTTTCTTCTTCGTTGTTGTCTTCTTCTTCGTCTCCTCCTCCTCTTCCTCCTCCTCCTCCTTCTCCTCCTCCTCCTCCTCCTCCTCCTCCTCCTCCTCCTCCTCCTCCTCCTCCTCCTCCTCCTCCTCCTCCTCCTCCTCCTTCTTCTTCTTCTTCTTCTTCTTGTGTGCTTAGGGGTTGAACCCAGAGGCTTGTACATACTGTACATACTGGGCTGAACCTCTGAACCTGCAGTCTATTTTTTATTTTGAGTCAGGGTTTCACTAAATTACATAGGTTGCCTCAGGCCACGAACTTGTGATCTTCCTGCCTCAGCCTCCCAAGTTGCTGGGATTATAAGCATGTGCCATTGCACCTGGCCTGTTATAGCTCTTATGTAGGCCATTGAGGTTGGGATTCCTCAGTTCTCAACAGCAGGTGGTATTGCAGCTTCCAGGTGGGCCTACATATCAGGATTCTTCAGCCCATGACAGTAGCTGATGTTCCATCTTCCAGGTAGGACAGGGTATTGGGATCCCTTAGTCCTGACTGTGGCCAGTGTTATAGCTCCCAGGCCTACAGCATTGGTAGACTGTAGGACAGTCTTGGTCCTACAGATATAACAGCTCTCTGGAACTCTTCCAGTGACCAGGCCCTGCAGTTTCTCTTCTCTGGGTCTTTACAGCCTTTTCTCTCTCTTCTGCCATTCATCTTCTTCCTGCCCTGGTTGTTTTCTTGAACTGTCCAGCTGCCTCCTATTGCTATGGCTGCTGGCAATGTTGCTGCCATTTGGGAGGCAGTAATCCTAGCCCTGCTGCTGCTGCTGCTACTGCTCTGCTGGTCACTGGTCTTGGAGCCTTACCTCTTGATCAGCTGTCAAGCAGTCAGTTCCGTCACTGCTTCTGCAGCTTGGCATTCTTGCTGCTCTGCTTTCTCTGCAACTGCTGCTCCCTTGTCTCCGCTGTCACTCACTGCTACTGTTACCACTGTTCCTGCTGTCTCTGTTGCTGCTTTCTTCATGTCACCAGCTCAGCCTACTAAAAGTAGGCAAAAACGCTCACGAGAAGCCTTTTATTTGGCCTAATGTTTTAACACCAGTGAGAAGCAAAGGAAGATGTCTTCTGGCCAGCTTACTAAGTGAGCTGAACAGAGTTCTTATATAGCCAGAAAAGAAAGATTTGCACCAGTCACAGAAACCCCTCCCATAAATGAAGATTTCCATTTTCATAGTCCCTTTTGCACCAATCACTGCTGTCCTTTTTGCCCAATCACAGCAGTACATGTTGCACCAATCATAGCAGTCCCTCTGCTGAGCCAGAAGGGGAAGTCTTTCCCCTCTGGCCTAGTTGTAGGGTCATATAGAGTTCACTGAAGTTTGTGATAGCAAAAAGTCCAGTGCAAACTGCAAACTGTTTGAAAAAGCCATGGCTGGAGCTCCACCTTCAGGAGCTGGAGTTGTGCTACAGAGGCAATTGTCATGTAGCTTCCCTAAGGCATCCATCAAGTTTTCAAAATCACTGGAGCTGGCATAAGCATGGTTCACCTGGCTGCTCAACTGAGAGTTCTATACTTAAAGCAGACAAGGTTGCAGGGGAGACTCTAAAAGCAGCCATCAGGGAGTCATATTGCCCCAACACCCAACATCTGTGTTTCCTTGCAAGAAAATAAGGAACAAACAGAGCACTTACAGAAAAAATGAAAAAACAAAAACAAAAACAAAACCCTTATCATTAACACTAATATTGATTTTAACGGTATATTAATAATACCACACAGCCAGCACTCCAAGGAGGAATGGATCTGCATGATCTGTCTCAATATGGTTTTACTTTTTACATGGATTCATTTTCAAATGTTCACTTAACTTAGGATTCCAGGAAAAACTACTTGGTGACTCTTTTTACATATTGCTAGATTTGTTTGGTTGATGTATTGTTAAGGAATTTTGCCTCTATGTTCATAGAAATAATATGTTTTTTGTAATATCTTTGTCTGCTTTTGCTATCAGGTTAATGACAGCCTGGTAAAATTGATTGAGCAGTGTTTCTTCATCTACTTTCTGTAAAAGTGTGTAGAAACAGTGTTATTTCTTTTTTAAATGTTTTATAGCCTTCATCCTTTTGCCGATCTGGCCTGAACATTTGTGTGTGTCGGGGGGGGAAGGTTTTCAGCAATAAATTTAATAATGGACACAAAGACAATCAGGTTATCAACTTTTAGAATGAGATTTGGCAGTTTTAGTTTTTAAAGGAATTTGTTTTGTCTAAGTTATTAAATTTATTGGCATAAAGTTAATCATAATGTTTCCTAATTATGTCTCTAGGATCTATAGTGATATCCCTTTTTTCATTCCTGATATTTGTAAATTGTGTAATTATTTTCCTTTCTTAAGTTTGGCTAGAGGCCTATTAATTTTATTAAACTTGAAAGAAACAGCTTTTGGTTTTATTGGTTTTCCATATTGTTTTTCTCTTTTCCACTTCCTTGATTTCTACTCATTTGTGTATTATTTCCTTTTTCCTATCTCCTTTAGGTTTATTTTGCTTTTTTTCAAGATTCTTAGAAGTTTAGACCATTTTGCTTTTTATGTATGTAAACATTTAATTATTATCTACCTTTCTCTGTAAGAACTGTCTTAGCTGCATCCCACAATTTTGAAGTGTTGTGTTTTCACTTTTATTTACTTCAAAATATTTTCCAATTTTTTTTTGTGATTTATTCTTTGATCCTTGGATTCTTTAGGATTATGTTGGTTGCTTTCCAAACATTTGTAGATTTTCCATATATCATTCTCTTACTGATTTTTGGTTTTATTCAGTGTATAGCAAAATAAAATAAAATAAAATAAAGTCCATTTTGGTGACTATTCCTTGTATACCTGAAAGGAATGTGTTTTCTGCTACCTTTGAGTGTCATGTTCTATGGAAGTTGGGTCAAACTTGTTGATAATGTTGTTTAAGTCATTTATATCTGTTTTCTCTATTTATGCCATCACTTACTAAAACAGTAAGTTTTAAATCTCTAATATGTTTTTCTATTTCTTCTATAAGTTATATAGGCTCTTCCTTTATGTATTTTCAGGCTTTGTAATTAGGCACATGTACATGTAGAATTGTTATATTTTCTTAATAGATTGTCTTCTTTACCTTTAAGAAATATCTACTTTGTTCCCGGTAATACTTCTTGTTCTAAAATCTACGTAATCTGATTTTTTTTTTCAGTACCAGGGAATTGAACCCAGGGCCTTGGACATATTAGCCAAGGGCTCTACCATGGAGCTGCACCCCAGATCATTTTCATTTTGTATTTTTTATTTTGAAACAGGGTCTTACTAAGTGGTGCAGGCTGCCTCTGGTCTTTAACTTGCAACCCTCCTGACTTAGCCTCCCAAATTGCTGGGATTACAGGCATGCACCACAGAACCCAGCTTAATCTAAATATACGCACTTTAGCTTTCTTATTTGGTTAGCATTTATATATTATACCTTTTTCTATTTTTAGTTTTAACCCTCTGTGACTTTACATTTAAAGTAAGTTTCTTCTTGTAGACAGTATTTAGTTGAGTCTGTTTAAAATTTTGATGTAGCTACCTCACTTTTTAAACATTTAAACCATTTCTATTTAATGTAATTATCTATATGATTAGGTTTAAATATATCATCAGAAAAAAATCCAAATTAACTCAAGAAATAAGGAAAAAAGTGCAGTTCAGACAAATAGAAACAAATAGCAAGATAGCCCTCCACATGTCTGTCAGCTTATCATGCTGTGGGTGTTGCTGTGATGCTGAAAGCTATGTCCCTGGTGTTTTATATACCAGCAGGGCCACCCATGGTGGACAGGTTTCAGCTGAGCTTCCAGATCAGGACAGACTAGGGAGAAGGACCTGGCAGCCCACTCCCAAAACAATTAGCCATTGAAAGCCCCATGAATAGCTGATAAGCACTGTCAAATATGGTGCTGGAAAATGAGCCCCTCAGGCTGGAAGGCATTCAAGAAATGACGGGGGAAGAGTTACCTCCTTAAAGTAGAGTCGATTTTAATGACGGAGATGGAGTAAAGCCTCTGGGACTTCCTTTTGCTGATGTGCCACAACTAAAAATAAGAAGAAACACAGTGGCTGCAAAAATGGGCTCAAACATAAAAATACAGTGTGCATGGCACAGTGTTGGGTAGTATTTTGTTCTGTTGTACATAGGATCGCTATGATTCAGATCCAACTCAATGACACCTAACAACAAGGCCTGTAGCAGTTTTACTTTATTTTAGTGTTTTTTTCCCCCAGCACTGGACTGTTGAATCCAAGGCCTTGGACATGCTAGGCAAGTGGTCGATTGCTGAGCTCTACCTGTAATCCCTTTTTTAGTTTTTGTTTTTGAGACAGGGTCTTGATAAATTGTGTAGGCTGCCTCTGGCCTTGAACTAGCACTCTTCTTCCCTCAGCCTCCTGAGTCACTGGGATTACAGATATATGCTTAGTGATTGTTCTAGAATATATAATATTTATTTTTTAATATTTCACATCCTATTTTCAAATATACCACTTCACGTATTATATGTGCCTTAGTCTGTTTTGTGATATTAGAGTACCACAGACTGTTATAAAGAAAAGAAAGTCGGACACTTTGGTGCATGCTTGTAATCTCAGCAGTCAGAAGGCTAAGGCAAGAGGATCACAGGTTCAAGGCCAAGAGGCAACCTGTATAATTTAGTGAGGCCCTGTCTCAAGGTAAAAAATAAAATAAAATAGGGGCTGAGGGTGTAGTTCAGTGATAGAGACTTGCCTAGCATGTGTGAGGCCCTGGGTTCATCTATCCAGTCCTGGGGGGTAGGGGAAAGAAACAAATTCATTTCTCACCATTCTGGAGGTTGGGAAGTCCAAAATAAAATCCCATAGATGGAGGCAGGGAAGTTCTCACTAGCTTCTGGGAGGGACCTCCTTGCTGTGTCGCCCCTTGGCTGATGGCTAGAAGGTGAGAGAGAGCAAGTAATGGATCTTGTTCCCTCAAGCCCTTGTACAATCAGCATTAGTCAATCCATGATACTGGAGTCCTCATGACCTGAACATCTCCCATTAGGACCCATCTTGCAGCAGGGTTGTATTGGGGATTAAATTTCCAACATATACTTTTGGGGGGACACAATCAAGCCACAGAAGTATGAACATGTTGCAAGCATATATTTACCATATTCCTTTCCTTTGTGTCACTATTGTCAATGCATTTTATATTTACTTGTACATATGCTATAAATCCTCAATGGTTATTATAGTATTTAGCCAATTGTCCTTTTCAGCTCTTTTTATTAGTTATCAACTCATATAAAATAATTTGTTAGTTCATAAAACAATTATCCTTTTAAAAACAACTTTATTGAAATATGTTGTTATTGTTGGGTGCCATCCAGTTGAGTGCGACTCATAACAACCCTATGTACTGCAGATACACTCCCTGACACTATACCATGCCTGGCCCTACGTCAGGGCTTTTGTGCTATTCATAGGGTTTTAATGGCGGATTGTTTTGGGAATAGGTTGTGTCCTTCTCTTAAGCCTACAGTACCTGGTGTTCCCAGGCGGTCTCCTGTCTAAGTACTAACCAGGCCGACCCTGCTTGGCTTCTGAGATCTGACAGGATCAGACACCACAATGGTACAGCTGCAGGCTTACTGAAATATAATTGAAATAAAATGTCTATTAAATAGCCATAATTAAAGCACATAATATGCTAAGTTTGGACATAAATATAATTTGTGAAAACACAACAACAAAGACAATGAACTTATTTACCATGCCTGAAAGTTTCCTTATGATTCTTTATAATCTCTCCCTCCCCCACACCACCCCTCATTGATACAACTTTTTCTATCGCTTATTAATGTGTTGAATGACATCTTTTCTCCTTCGGTTCTTTCCTACGTTTCTTTCCTTGGCTGTGGGTGGGTTTTCTCACAGGCATGCGCCTATTAGTACTCAGAGGAATACTTGGTAGGACCTTTTAGAGGTCACTGGAGTCCCTTTTTGCTTTGGTTCACTCCTCTCCAAGACTCCACCCTGTGAACTCTAGCCATCTAAAAGGGAAGGGAGATGGGTGAAGTGTATAAACCTTCGGGAAAGAGGCAAATACCGAGAAGCTGGATTAAGGAAACAGCACTAACGTGTTGAACACAATGCTGCACAGGCTGACACACACACAATCCTTTAGCATTTTTGTTCCTAATCTCACTTGGCAATTGGTGAAGTGCAGGTCTCCCTTCACCCATTCTTTTACTTCATGAAACTGAGAGTGACTGTTAGAGGCCCTTTAAACATCACTGTGCTGTCACCTAGAAGGGAGGTGACAGTTAATTCTCCAGAGAGCTCTGATCTCCTTAGCATTAAAGCTGCTTTAAGAACTCTAGGACTGTCTGGAATTGACTAGGATTCCACATTCCACATCCTTGCCCACTGCAAGTGACTGACCTGACACCTTTTTCCTTTCACTGTTCTAGAGAATCCTACTTTTATACTAGAATATTATTGTTGTTGTTGTTGTTGTTAGGTGCCGTCGAGTCGGTATCCAACTCATAGTGGCCCTCATAGGGTTTTCAATGGCTGTTTCGGGATTGCCTTAGGAGCGGATTGCCAGGTCCTTCTCCCATTTTTGCGGTGCTGGGAATTGAACTCGGGACCTCAGAGACTGAAGCGCAGTGCTCTACCAACTGAGCTAAATCCCAGCCCACTGGAATATTAGCAGTTGAATTATCTCCTAGTAGAGCAGGGACTAGAGAGACTGTTCTCCCTAGCAGGGATGTGAGGGAATGTTCTGCTTCAGGAGAAAGGAAAAAGCCTGACTTGATAGGCAAAGCACCGTCTGGTGGTCTGTACAGGTGGGCTGTTGGAAGTTAGGCAGTTGGCCATGCCATGGAGGCCCAAGAAGAAGTAACAAGTTGTGACATTGGCAACAAGTAGGGCCCTAGAGGGCAATCCAAGAGTATTGCAGGTCTAGAAAGGAGGTCAGCAGTCTGCATCATGGCTTGCTGACAACACAGAAGAAATGAAGATTAATCCCTCCCCTGGGTGCCATATTATCTATCCTAGGTGGCCTTCCTAGCAATGGCTCCTTGGACCTAAAGTTTTGGAAGATAGGCTCATTGGAAGTTGGTAAAGTCTAAATTATTCATGCTTTCTTTGACTTGACAGCTTGCAGAAACCACAGTTTCATCCTTTACACTTTATATAGGAGCTCTGTTTGCATTTGACAGGATATCTCACTGATTAAGGTTAAAATTTGGAAGAGTAAGGGGAATTTAGAGAGAGGATATAGGGAGTATTCTCTGTGCATTTTAAAATTTAAAACATGTTTAGGGGTAAGTAATGAGGCAAAAAATGGATGTATAAACAGATTTTTTTTTCATAAGCACGGCTTTCTTTAGGTGTGAGCATTTGATTTTTGGGGGGCCGTGCATAGTACTCTGTGTACATTGTCATCACTGCATTTCCATGTTGTCTAATAATCATCCACTTATGGATCTTCCCCCCTCTACCAGAGTGAACTCTGAGGATAGAAACTGATTCCTATTTAATCTCTGTTTCCCTGGCACCTGGCAGTGATGAATGGTAAAAGTTCATCCTTTCTTACCAAGCATGTTCTATTCTAGAAGTCCTTGAAATTAGAAATTCTTTCATAGCAAACAGCATATCTTCCTGTTCTAGTGTAAGTAGGGAGTAATTCAGAACAGCACTAATAGGCGTTTAGTAACTGTTGATGATGCTAACGATGACATCTAGTTTCCATGGCAACATATGCTTATCCTCACAGTGTTTCTTGGATTATGTGGAATTTGGAGAAAATATATACTTCTTGCCACATTGTGAGAAAATCTTTTGTATTCCAGTATTTTTATTCACCTAGTCGTTTTTCTAAATATATTTAAGTTATTGAATCCATTACTATATGTTATCGGCATGCGGACTATAATGATGTCAAGTTTAGAAATGGTCGTGAGGATTTAGGAATGGTATTAGAGAGGGAGAGAAGCAGAGAATAAGGAAGATGACTTGTTAAAAACATATGGATGACAAATCCATTTTTAGCACCCATTTCCTTTTTGTCTCTTCATTTCCCTACTTTGATCGTCATCAATTCAACTAAATCCAACTTTCTTTAGACCTTGAAATTACTTCAATTTGTATACAGGCCATATTGAAAACTGTGAGAGGAGCATCTAAGCTATTTATAGATGATGTCCATCCAAGATGGATACTCAGCTGGAGGGCACCAGCACAGCTGTTGGTGGTGTTGTCATGAGCTACTGAGTCCCTCCAACTCATAGTGACCCTCAGAGTTTTCAATGGCTAATTGTTTTGGGGCTGGGATTTAGCTCAGTTGGTAGAGCACTGCTCTGCAGTCTCTGAGGTCCAAGTTCAATTCCCAGCACCGCAAAATGGGAGAAGGACGTGGCAACCCACTCCCAAGTCAATCCCAAAAACAGCCATTGAAAACCCTATGAGGGTCGCTTTGAGTTGGACTCGACTTGACGGCACCTAACAACAACAACAAGAACAATTGTTTTGGGATTGCTTTGGTAGTGGACTGCAAAGTCCTTCTCCAATAGCACAGCTATACTGGTTGGTAAATACTGGAATCCAGTGGCTAGCTGCTGTCACTCTGTTCCTTAGTAGCCAGGATTCTTCCCTGGTGACAATCTAGGTTAATGAGTTGTTTTTTTTTTTTTTTTTTTTTTTTGAAATAGAGTCCTGTTATATATAACTCACTCTGTAGTCAAGGCTGCCTTTGAACTCATGATCCTCCTATCTCAGATACCTGAGTGCTGGAATTACAGGACTGTACCATTATGCCCAGCTTCAATTAACAACTTTTTATCCATCTTTCTAGAGCAAGTCTAGAATTATTCAAATACACATAGAACATGCTCATTTTCTTCCCCACAAATTAGAACATATTTTTATATACTGCTTTGCACCTTGCTGTTTTTATTTAACAGTATATCTTAAATGTCTTTCTGCATCAAATCATCATGACCTGCCTCATTTAATAGCTGGACAATACTTACTTCATTCATTATAGGAATGGCCCATGTATTAGTCAATTTTTGCTGAGTGACAACTAATAACAAAATATCAGTGGTCTGTAAAAATAAGTGCTCTATGTGACTTGTGCTTCTATGTGACTCTACCTCAGATTGCAAATATATAGGTTAGCTGAGGCAGTGTTCTTCCTTATGGAGGTGCAGTAGAGGTCAGACTCTCTTATTCTCATGGTGATGTCAGATATGCAGGTAAAGGAATTTGATCATTTAAAGTCATTTCAAGTCCACACTCACATCACATCTACTAACATCTAATTGGCCAAAGCAATTTACATGGCCAAACTCATAGGAAGTAAGGACATTTACCTTACCTACCTTGAGGCTATGATACAGTCATGGTTGTATAATAAATTAAAGATAACAGAATATGGGCCAGTAATTCAATCTATAACTCCTATATTATTTTACTAGCTGTCTGTGGGTGAACATTTAATTAATTTTTACCTCTTGTACATTTACATACTTTAAATTAACCCCAACTCTCAACTCCCATCCACAAAAATAATGAGAATTCATTCTATCATTATGAAGATATGTTTTTGCCTCAGTGTGGTTCCTTAACACCTGGATCATGTGCAAGTCAATTATCAGGGAGGCCCTTTTGATTCTGTTATAGGTCCCTACAGTTACTATGGAGGAAGGGTCCAGGGGAAGTGCTCCTTAAAGAATTGTGACACTACTTTTTCCATGTCATAGGACTCAGTGGGAAGTCTTGGACTCTGTCCTTCAAGTTCAATCTTCAATAATAGTCACTCTTTCTAAAATGCCTTTATTACTTAGATGTAGGTCAGAAAAAATAGAATACTTTGGGACATGTATATTTCAGAAAAAGTGAACTTATAATATGAACACTCAGGAGGCTGAGACAGGAGGATTGAGAAGCAAAGGCAGCCCTGGCTACATGGAGAGACCTTGACTCAAGAAGAGGGTAGGAATATGATTATATATTTAGGCTTCTTTTTTCATATTTGCAACAGTGCATTTTAGGTAGTTTTACTGATATATAAATATTCAGATAGAATTTAGGAAAAGAAGGTAAGGTCTTATAAGTTTGCTCTGGGAGTGTTGTTGTTGTTAGGTGCCCTCAAGTTAGGTCCAGCTCATAGTGACTCTATGTGCGACTCTATGTACAGCAGAACAAAACACTCCCCGATTCTGTGCCAGGCACATGATCTTATTTATGGTTAATCCCATTGTTGCAGACACTGTGTCAATGCACCTAGTTGAGGGTTTTCTTTTTTTCATTGACTTGCCACTCTCCCAAACATGATGTCCTTCTCCAGGGATTGGTCCTTCCTGATTACATGTCCAAAATATGTAAGACATAGTATAGCCATCCTTGCTTCTAAGGAGCACTCTGGTTGTACTTCTTTTAGAACAGATGTGTGATCATGCTTTAGAAAGATAATTCTGAGAAGTGTTGGGGACGGACTGGATGAACAGGAAGCTGAAAATTGGCGGGTGACCAGAATAGGAAGCAGGAAACAATAGTAATATCCTAACAGGAGTTAGGAGTTTACAGGGGAGCCAGGCATGGTTGTTATTGTTAGGTGCTGTAGAGTTGTGTCTGACTCATAGTGACCCTTATAGGGTTTTCAATGGCTGATTGTTTCGGGATTGCCTCGGGAGTGAATTGCCACATCCTTCTCCCATTTTTGTGGTGCTAGGAATCAAACCTGGGATTTCAGAGAATGCAGAGCGTTGCTCTACCAACTGAGCTAAATCCCAGCAGGTGGCACATATCTATAGTCTCAGCTACTTGTGAGGATGAGGTGGGAGAATCACTTGAGGCCAGGAGTTTAAGGCCACCCTGAGAAACAGCAAGATCCATCCCCCATCTCAAAAAACCAAAGCCAAAACCAAAAAGAAGTTTAAGGGGAAAAGGACTTCCTAATGATTGAACTTGATATTTTTTAGCAAATCCCACCATGCCACTGTCCCATTTAAATTCCTTTAGTAGCTCCCATTGTTCTAAGGATACAACTTAACCTCATCAGCTGGGTAAGATGCATTGTTTCCTTTAAAGACTTCTAGCTAGTCTTTCTCCTGTCTCTCAGCTCCCAGAGTTTACATGCTGTACTCAAGCTCTCTGCAAGTCTCAGAACATTGCTGGTTAACCTGGGCCAAGTTACCCCTTCCTCACCTGATGACTTTATGTTTATACTTCAAATATTACTTCAAACACCGTTTTCCCTGGAAAATCAGTTGGGAGTCCTTCTCACCCCTGGTTTAGGTGCTGGCCCATGCGTTTCTTTTGCCATTGAATTTAGGCACCATATTGTAAACTGAATCTCTGAGGAGACAGTGGACACCTTGAGGGCAGGAACTGTGTCTTTTATCTCTAAATTTCTAGCCCAAGAATAACTTAGGGTTGAGTAGTCTCTCAATTCATTAATGCTTCTGACTAAATGTGTGAAGTTGCCCAATAATGCCGGAGACTACTTATGCTCAAGTTCTACTTCTCCTGGAGTTGTTTTGATCAATTAGAGAAATGTGATGTTAAGACTTAGATCTGAGGAAGAGTCAGAACATGATGCATTGCTAATAGGTCCAAGTCTAAGAGGAAGCATCTGCCTCAGGTCTTGGCAGATTCCCTTGTCTCCTTCTAATCTGTTCTTTTATCGAACAGATGTCTGAGTACTGAAATCTTAAGATGATTAATAACTCAAGGATTGGGGAGGGGAGTATTTTTGTACTTTTTACCGGTATTTTGGACTCAAATCTTTTCATTCTCATATGTGACATCAATTTTGTTTTCTTCTTTTGAGAGGATGCCTAAGTAGGTTTAACTATGAATAACTTAATTTCTATATAATTCCTATAGAGAAAAATCTGCATCTAGCAGACCCAAACTGTGTTTAAAAGTTGATTACCCTCTCCTTTTTAGCCTAGTTAATAGAGTATGGAATATCAATGCTAGAGAAATGTATATTTTATGGAAGTCCTCCAAGTAAATAATTAATAGAAATAATAATTATTTATTATTTATTATGGGATAAGTCCTCTATTAAGCATGCTATCTCTATATTGTAATTATTAGAAAATTTATATTAAGTTTTCACAATTAACCATGTTTTTGAAAATAAGTCTCTTAAAACCTAACTAAAGTAAATGACTTGTCCAGAGTCACAAGGCAAAAAATGGGAGTTACAATAGGGAAATGAACTCAGAGATGCTTGAACTCAAAGTCCATACTTTTAACACTATTCTAGGTACTCCTAAAATGAGCAATGTACAGTGTTCCCTGGAAGTCTGTGGAATCCAAACCTAGGTCTAGCCATGGTGAACACATTATCTGATTTTCACCTGTCAGTTCTGTGCTCTCCAAATTAAAGTTTGGGTGCATTCCCTCTGTTCATCATTAGGTGGAGCCAGCACACAAAAAGCCATTAGGCTTTTTGGAAACCAGGACAGGATTTATTCTAGAAAGTCAAGCAAAGTCATAAAAGGCTGGTTTTGATTAGAAAAGTGCAAAAAAGCTCTCTCCATCTGACAGCTGGCTTTATTTCTTTTCTGGATAATGTACATGATGGGGAAGATGAGAGGTCTCTGGAGGTGTAGAGAATTGCTAGAACCAAGAGTTACGTGGGAAGAATGCACAATCAACAACTTCTGTTCTTTCCCAGGAGTGGTTTTAATAATCAGTTATGTGGCTGGGCAGAGCACCCACTATCACTCTGCCCTGTGTGGTCTGTCTTTCCTTAAAGACTCCAGTCTTTCATATTCTATAAATCTGTGCATACCTAGTGCATTCATGTTTAGTGTCTTAGGGGGAATAACTAAAATGATAATGGTGATAATGAATGTTACTGTGCTAGCATACTTATTCATGGCACTTAATAAGGGAGAGCAGTTTCATTTGCATTCATTGTTGAGGTAGATAGATCCTCTGGCTGGAGATAGAGCTTTCTGAATCAGAAGATATGAGATCAGGATAGGGGATAAGGGTAAGGTGGAGTGGGATGATTCTTTCTCTCTCTGTTTAAGAAGAGTGCTATAGAAGTCAGGGATCTCCAGAGAAAGAAGAAAAAGGATCTCTCTCTCTCTCTCTCTCTCTCTCTCTCTCTCTCTCTCTCTTATTCTGCCTGTTTCACTGTTTTTACCTACCAACCAACCTACCTACCTACCTACCTACCTACCTACCTGTTGTTGTTGTTGTTGTTAGGTACAGTCGAGTCAGTGTCTGACTCATAGCAACCCTACGTACAACAGTTGAAACACTATTGTCAGTGCTACTCTGCTATTCATAGGGTTTTCAATGGCTGATTGCTTTTTGGGAGTGGGTTGCCGGGTCCTTCTCCCGAGCCTATAGCACCTGGCAGTCTCCCATCCAAGTATTAACCAGGCCCAACCCTGCTTAGCTTATGAGATCTAAAGGAATTAGACACCACAGTGGAATGGTTGCAGGCATCTACCTACCTACCTACCTATAAAGTGATCTCTTATGACTTGAATGTGAAATGTCCCCCATAGTCTTATGTGTTTGAACACTTGGTCTGCAGTTGGTGATGCTGTTTGGGGAGGTTGCAGAAACTTTAGGAGGTGAGACCTAGCTGGAGAAAATAGCTCACTGGAGGTGGGCCCTGGGGATATGTTATCCCTGGTCACTCCCTGTCTCACTCTCTGCTTCCTCTCCACCTGTGAGCTGGCCCACCATGCCTTCCTTGTCCCGATGGACTGAACCTTCTAAAACCATGAGCCAAAATAACTCTTCCTTTCTGAGTTGTCTGTGTCAGGTATTTTGGTCACAGCAATGAAAAGCAACTAATACACTACCTGAATTGGCTTGTGGGATTGTAGAGTCTGGTGAGTCCACAACATGTAAGTAAGCCAGCAGAGTGGAGACTCAGGCAAGAGCATTGCTGCAGCTTGAGTCTGAAGGCAGCTTGCTGGCAGAATTCCTTCTTTTCTTGAGGGATCCCAATGTTTTTCTTAAGGCCTTCAACTAATTAGATGAAGCCTACTCACATTATGGAGGGTGATCTGCTTCACTCAAAGTCTATTGATTTAAGTGCTAATATTATTTAAAAATACCTTCACAGAAACAGACAGACATGTTTGACAAAATTTCTGGGTATTGTGTCTTAGCTAAGTTGACATGTAAAATTAATTATCACAAGTATGTAACCTATTCTCTACTGGACTTGGGAGGAAATGGTGTTCCTTTTGCCGTCTCTGCTGGGGTACAGAGCTGTTCATCTCCACCACCTACTCCCTATCTCTCATGCCCCTGAAATTGACAAGTTGACAGTGCTATTTTGGATAATTATATAAAATGTTTTTATGAAAGCATTTAGTTTTGTTTCAGACAGGGTCTCCCTATATAGCCCAGGCTAGCTTTATACTCAGGATCCTCCTGTCTCAGCCTCTTAGGTACTGGGATACATAAGTATTTTAAAAGTCAAAAATTCTATAAAACATGGTTTGCAATTATATCATTCCAGGTTATGATTATAAGATTGGTTTGAGATCTTTCTCTGTCAGAGTACCTAGGAAAGGCACATAACAACTAAAGAGCCTCTCAAGTAAAGTACAGAAGCACCAAATGTTATTTTTGAAAGGGTTCCTAGAGATGATATGTATGGATTTCCACATCTTACAGATATATGGAGGCATAGAAGAATGAAATGATGTATTCAAGGTCACACAAATATTTAATGAGAAAACTTGAATTAGAATCTAGGTCTTCTTGCAGTTTCTTGGTTCTTCCTATATTCCTCCATGCTATCACTATGTAAAAATACAGTGACAATCATTTGGACTACACATGCCCAACCAGTTGTGCTGTATAAGACGTGTCTACATAGACCCAAAGAAAGTAGGAAATGTCAGTCTCCAGGGGGCAATGGCTAATAAAAGAGAAAAATGTGAGAATGTTGAAGCCTGGTCCTTCCAAGTGAGACAGAGAAGAGTGAGCCTGTGCCAGACAGTATGGCAAGATGTGGGAAGAAAATAACCAAGGCTTAGGTTCCCATGAGCCTTGGGCATAACAATGTTACTATACTTCCTGAGTAGAATTCTATTAAGACCTAACAAGTGTGTTTGTGCTGTCTTCAAATTGAGATTTGCCACATATCCACCACAGAAATCATATACTTGTGCAGGTGAGGTGGCATACGCCTGTAATCCCAGCGCTTGTGAGGCTGAAGCAAGAGAATCATGAGTTTGAGGCCAGTCTGGGCTATATAATGAAAACCTGTCTCAAAAAAATCACACACACACACACACACACACACACACACACACACACCCCTCACATGTCTGCCAGCTTGATGTGTTGTGAAGACTTGCAGTTGCTATGATGCTGAAAGCTATGCCACTGGTATTTCAGATACCAGCAGGGCCACCCATGGTGGAGAGGTTTCAGCTGAGCTTCCAGACTAAGATAGACTGGAGAGAAGAACCCAGAAGCCCTCTCGCAAAACAATTAGCTATTGAAAACCCTATGAATAGCGCAGCAGCACTATCACATATAGCGTCAGAAAATGAGGTCCTCAGGCTGGAGGACATTCAAGAAATGACTGGGGAAGAGTTGATCTTAATGATAGGAATAGAATAAAGCCCCTGGGTCATCTTTTTTGCTAATGTGTCACAACTCAAAATGAGAAGAAACACAATGGCTACAACAATGTGCTCAAACCTAAAAGGATCCTGTATAGGACACAATATTGGGCAGTGTTTCCTTCTGTTGTACTTAGGGTCACTATGTACATAGAGTCAGATTCCCTTCAATGTCACCTAACAACAATGTTATTTGCATCTAATATCAAACAAATCCTTCCTGTATACATTGTATAAGTTCTAAGAAATTTTATTGCAGGTGTCTCTGTCATATGATAACCCATCTCCCTTTGGGTAAATACCCAATAGTGTTATAGCTGGGTCATACGGTAGATCTATTTTTAGTTTTTTGAGGTACCTCCATATTGATTTCCACAGAGACACCTGCATCTCCATGTTCAATGCAGCGCTTTTCACAATAGCAAAGATATGGAATCAACCAAAGTGCCCTTCAACAGAAGAATGGATAAAAAAACTATGGTATATATACACAATGGAATACTATTCAGCAATCAAGAAAAATGAAATAGGGTCATTCGCAGCAAAATGGATGGAATTAGAGAAAATTATT
>VMDO01025700.1:0-28409 GCA_007922755.1 Pedetes capensis | reverse complement strand
CATTTTTATTTTATGGAAACAAGCTATGAAGTTACAAATTATTTAGTATGAAAATAAACTGTTATTTCCTGAAATTTAAAAGAGATGAGGCAGAGACAGGGGAGAAAGAAGGAAGCTACAAGGATTAAAAGAAAGGAAAAGATGATCTAGAAAAAAAACAAATGTTAGGAAAAGGGAATGAAAAGAGCAAAAGAAAAAAGATTGCATAAAAAAGAAAAAATAGTTAAGCAAAATTAGGTAAATGTATGAAGATCAATAAGAAGTAAAAAGCCTAAAAGATTTCTTTTCTTTAAAAAAGTAAAAGTAATACTAAAAATAGAGTAAATAGAAAAGGAGAGATACACAGGTATTAAAACATTAAAAACTAAGAAACAAAAAGATAAAAATTACATTAGAAAAAAGAGAAATTAGGAAAACAATTATTGACAAAAAGAAAAAAGAAAAAAATCCAAACACTGTGGTGTACATTTATAATCCCCCTGTGTCAGAAGACTGAAACAAGAGGATCTTGCACCCTAGTCATGAGGTAGCCTATATTCAATGTGATCCTGTCTCAGAATAGTAATAAGAAAATGGCTGGTGATCCTGCCCAGTGGTATAGCATTTTCTCCATGCAAAGGCCTGGTTCAGTCCCTACCTTGTTAAGTGCTGTTGAGTCAGACCCCATGCATAATGACCCTATGTACAACAGAATGAAACAATCCCAGATTCTGTGCCAAGACCATGATCTTTTTTACATTTAAGCCCATTGTTGCAGTCACTGTGTCAATCCATCTAGTGAAATATTTTCCTTCTTTTCATTTCACTCTCCCAAACATGATGTCCTTCTTCAAGGATTGGTCCCTCCTGACTATATGTCCAAAATACATAAGAGGCAGTCTAGCCATCCTTGATTACAAGGAGCACTCTGGTTGCACTTTTTGTAAGATCTGTTGGTTCTTTTGGCAGTCCATGGCATATTCAATATTCGTCTCCAGCAATGTAATTCAAAAGCATCAATTCTTCTCCTGTCTCCTTTATTCAACATCCAGCTTTCACAATCACATGGTGTGACTGAAAATACCATGGCGTGAGTCAGGCGCACCTTTATCTTCAATGTAACATCTTTGCTTTTCAATCCCCAGCACAGCAGAAAATAAAGAAGACAAAGTACTGGAGCAGCTTCTTTCTGTGACCTCTGATATTGGAATCTGTTAGGTGGGGGTGGTGGTCAGTTGACAATGGAATCTTTTCTATAACCTCAGCTCAGTGTTGCCAGTCCTTAAAATTCTCTTCAGGAAATGGAATTATTTCCTCTCACTGGGGGTTGGGAGTATTGTCCACTTTGATCAAGCCTTCTGGTGCCTGAACCTCTTAGCATGTCATTACTTGGGGTTCACTCTGGCCTAGCAGGGTAACAGAGCTTGCCTCAACACGGGTACTCAGGGATCCTTGGAAATAGGCAAGAGCCGGTGGTGCCAAAGGAGGACTTCAGGAGCCTTCTTGCAAACAGGAACAGAACTTAAGCAGCACCTACCAAGGTGAACAAAAGGGGGTGCATCACAAGGACGCTCAATGAAAGTGTCCCATGATGTGTTTCCTGTTGCCTCTCACAGTTCACCTTCTCTGCTCTCCTCCTTTCCAAGGTGGGGGAAGAAAAGCAGAAAGCTCTTCCTGTCTTGCTTGGAGCCTCGCCACTTCGGAGGCCCTGGGCTTGATACCACCTAGTCTTGCTCGTAGTCCTCAGATGTCTTCACTGGTGGTGCTGGAGGTTACAGGTCTCAGGAGTAGGGTGTGGGGGTCAGGTTTGAAAGGCTCAGAGAGCAGGTGAACAGAGGAGGATCAAGAACAAAAGGGACAAAAAGGGAAACTAGTAGTTTCAGTGATGGTTTGTATAGCTTCTATGAAGGGGTGTGGACCCAGAAATAGCCAACCAGGGGACAGCTTGTACTGGGTGTGGCAGTTATGTAACTTGTTGTTGTTAGGTGCCGTCGAGTCAGTATCCGACTCATAGTGACCCTCATAGGGTTTTCAAAGGCTGTCTGTTTCGGGATTGCCTTGGGAGTGGATTGCCAGGTCCTTCTCCCATTTTTGCGGTGCTGGGAATTGAACTCGGGACCTCAGAGACTGCAGTGCAGCGCTCTACCAAATGAGCTAAATCCCAGCCCCTGTTAGGTAAATAGGAATTTGAAAAAGAAAAATTTTGATAGAGGGGTTAGGTGCAGGCAAGGCCAATCACTGATCTTCCTTTTCCAACCATTCAGGTGGCTCTGGGCGGCCAATCAGATTGAAAGAGGCCACACCAGAAGTAGGCTGTTTGGGGGCCATCTTGGATCACTTGATGGGAGGGGTAGGAGTAAAGTAGGTGAAGGGTGCACTGGGACTTGGGCAACCATATTAGCTGTTAGTGAGTCAAGTAGGTCCCCGTCCAGGCTCCTGGGTTAAAGGAGGCCAGAGGTGGGAGGGCTCAGACCTCAGCCTGAACTGAGCAAGCCTCAACCTGGGCACCCTCCCAGTCCACCCTGGGGGTGTCCAGATAATTCCCTACAAGCACTCTACCCTCCTACTCACTGTAACTGCCTGCCACAGCTGTGCCATTCTGAGGCTGTGGGAGGTCACCCCCAGGCTCCCTGATCAGTGATTATTCTTTGTTTTCAGGCCTCCAGCGTAGTTCAATCTCATACAGTAGGTTCCCTCTCAAGATGACACCTGCTCAAGACCCTGTGAGATAGAGACATATACTGACAACTCCCACCCCACTAAGGAAGCGTCACTGTCTCACCAAATCCTCCAGATGGAGGCAAACTCTTGTCCTGTGGCACAGTCTACCCTCCAAGGCTGTCTGAGTGAGGGTTCTGGTTCCCCTCTGCTACCAGGAGCCATAGCTGGAGATGTGTCCTGTTTATTCCCTCTCGCTGCTCAGTTTCGTTCTGCATTTTGAGTCTATCCTAAGCGTCCCTTGTGATTTCTGTGCTTTTCCAGTCTTTCATTTTGGAATAAAGTCCACTCATTCCTATTCTGGCTCCTTTGTTTTACTATGTCACAGGGAAGCTGCCTCTGATCTGCCATTTTACACTGGAAGTCCTGGAGGCAGGTTTGATTTATTGTTTTCTCTCTTCGTTATAGGTCATATCGTTCTCATTCATATGTCTAGTTTTTTCTTTTTGTTGCCAACGGAACACTGAATAATGCATTTTACAGGCACTGGATTCTGTTATTTTCCTCTAAATAGTATTTAATTGATTAGTCAGTTAAGCTTGCCAGACTCAGACTTTAAATTTTGTGGCTTCAATACTGGTACTGTTCAGTTCCTTAGTTCTAGCTGCTACTTTTGTTTGGGATTTCTCCTGCGGGTACACAGTTGAGAAATCAGTCAATAATTTCAATGGAGTTTATCTTCATATTTCTGATTCTCCCTATGTGGTGTCCTCATTTCTAAGATTTCTGGCTTCCATACTTGATTTTCAAGCTTGAGTTTTTCAACCATAACTTATAATAAACTTACTTTGTCAGCGGAAGTTAGTATTTTCCCACACACTTAAGTTATTATTCTCTCAAACAGGAAAATCAACTTTGATCTTTTAAAAACAAAAGACAAGAAGCCAGGCATGGTGGTGCACACCTATAATCCCAGGGGCTCGGGAGGCAGAGGCAAGAGGATCGCAAGTTGGAGACCAGAGGAAGTCTGTAACTTAGCAAGACCCTGTCTCAAAAATAAAAAAATGGGCTGGGGGTGCAGCTCAGTGGTCCAGCACTTGCAAAGCATGTAAGCTTGAGGCCCTGGGTTCAACCCCCAGTACCACAAAAAAAAAAAAAAAAAAAAAAAAAAAAAAAAAAAAAAAAAAAAAAAAAAAAAAAAAAAAAAAAAAAAAAAAAAAAAGACAATAGCATTTGATTTAAGCAAAACAAAGTAAAATTATAAAATAAATCAAAAGATTTTGAATTTCACAGATTCCTGTTTGAAAGTCATGGACACAGGATTCCTTAGGAATAACAAAATGGAAGAAGTATAGTCAGTATTTACACATACAATGTTTTAAATTCTCTCTGGAATATCTTTTGATTGGCAGCAAAGGGTTTGCTGAGAATCGATCTAGTAAAAAAAGGGAGGATGCATCCCTCAATAGATTTGGCCATACTCAGACAAATGGAATAGTAAAAGACTGATGAAGTCTTAGAGATACCATTATAAAAGGATAAGATTGGGATTAAATTTAGGGAATAATGGACTATAAAATCTTGCATTTTTAAATGTACTCTTGCATATATGAAATGACTTTACATTTAAAGTTTCTTTATTCTATTTTTCTTTTGCAGTTGTCTCTTTTCCTCATTTTCATTTGCCCAAGATAGATACAGGCTTCCATTGCATTTATAATAACTAAAGTTTTGTTTTCTACAAAAGCTTTTCCTTGTAAATTATTGTCAATCTTTCTCCTTCCATTCTTGTGATAAAGTATAAGGATTAGAAGTTCCATAAGTTTGCTTTTGGCTCAAACATTCTATGATTAAATCATGCATAGGAAATCATAGTATGCAGATAGTACCCCTAAGATCTCCTGGTTAGAATATGGCCGTATCTGTGCTGGAATTTAGCATTCTTAATTTTGAGTTTTATGCAATTTCTACTGCAACTGTCTTTCCTATTTTACTTCACTCCCTCCTTTGGGTATAAATGATATAAATTCTTCTTCAACAAAATGTTTCAGGCAAGAACCTCAGGGCAGCACATCGGCAGATCATCTCTAATAATACATATAGATATGACTTCACTTCCACCATATCATAGAGACAAAAAAGAGGAAAGCAATAAGGAGAGGACCTGCATGCTGCTGCCTTAGTGTAGGGAATTATTCAACCCTCATCTTGTCCCCTGCTTTGTGATCAAAGATCTTCCCTTGATTACCAAAGGAGTGACTTTTGCTTTCACTCTTTATTTGAATGTCACTCCTAAATTGGTTCCCCCTAGTGCCCCCACGTGATTGTTATCTTGAGGCAGTTAAGGCAGTTAGTTACCTAAGGGCTATATAAACAAAGCTCACTCTGCAAAGTGAAAAAGAGCTGACAGTGGCTGGTGGTGCTGACAGCTGGTGGTGAGAGGGAGGAAGCTGGAGGTGATGGAGCTGGAGAAGGTGGTGGAGAGCGCTGGTGGAGCTGGTGGCAGAGCTGGCTGGTGAAGAGCTGGTGGTGAGGAAGCAGAGAAGCAGGAGGCGAGGAGGAGGAAGATGGACGCTGAGGATGCACAGCGGCCACAGCCTGGGGGCCTCAGGGGCCGGTGCTCTGGAGGCAAGAAGTCCAAAAAGCATAGCCAGTGCAAAGAAACCTACTGGTTATGTATCTACAAGGTGCTCAAGCAGGTACACCCCGACATCAGCATCTCTGCCATGGCCATGAGCATCATGAACTCCTTTGTGAATGATACCTTTGAGCGGCTGGCTGGTGAGGCTGCCCGGCTGGCCCAGTACTCAGGCTGAACCACGCTGACCTCCTGGGAAGTCCAGACAGCTGTGCATCTGCTGCTGCCCAGGGAGCTGGCCAAGCATGCCGTGTTGGAGGGCACCAGCTCCAAGTGACCCAGGGCCTCCCACAAATAAGCTTTTTTTTTTTTTTTTTTTGGTGCAGTCCTGGGGGTTTGAACCCATGGTCGTGCACATGCTAGATTTCTCCAGTCAGTTATGAGCTGAACTAGAGAAACATGGTTATAAGATGGAGACTTCATAGCATCCAGAAGACTTTTCAAACACCCTGAATTTGAACTGTACACCAGATTCTAGGACAGAAATGAGATACTTACAAAATGCTTATTTCATTATCTGATTGTATTTATGTTTTTGTAACAAAAGTTTTGGCCTTAAAAAAATAAATAAAATAAAATAAATAAAAAACCTACCCATAGCCCCAGCCTCCTCACATCACCAGCTCTCACCAACTCTCACTATTACTTTCAGTAGCTGAAGCTCTCACCAGCAACCTCACCACCACCTTCCCCATCACCAGCTCTTCACATGCAGAGCAAGCTTTGTTTATATAGCCCTTGGGTAAGGAGCTGCCTTACTGCCTCAAGATAACGATCAGGTGGGGGCTCTAGGGGATAGGTGCAACCAATTTAGGAGTGACATTCAAATAAGGCGTAAGGAGTGATATCTGGTTTCACTCTTTAGGTAATCAAGGAGAGATCCTTGATCACAAATCGGGGCAAGATGAGGGTTGAATAATTCCCCATATCTGGTCCTTTTTTTTTTTTTAAAGCAACAGTGCCCCTTTTTCTTTTAAAGTGCCCCCTACAGTTTTAAACAGTTACAGCCATTACCATTGCATATGAGCTTGGTTACATAGACGGTATTACAGAAAGCATTAACAGATATTTCATACAGAATAAAGGCATTTACAGCATTTTCTAACACCATTATTAACAGTGGTAGGATACCCTTTCCAAATTTTGCCTTTGCTCCTTTTTTCCTTTTTGTGGTCTCATCCTGTTTGGTGGTTTTTCTGTTGTCATTATTGCTTTTGGGTTCATTGAGCTGTCCTCAGTTTCGACACTTCCTCCGTCAGCCCTTACGCTCTTTACGTCCCCTCTTCCATGATGGTTCCCTGCGCATTCGGAAGGTTGTGGCTCACTGTTCTCGTCCACTTCTAGTGTTACTACCCTTGGCGTCCTTAGCTCTCTGGACATTGCATGCCGGGATCCAGATCAGCTTTTTTCCCCCTGTGGGAAAATACATGCGGAACTTCAGCCTTGGATCAGTAACATGTCGGGCCCTCTCCACTTTCCGGTGGGAGGATCCTTCCACCAAACTAAGATTTCCAGTGGCCTCAGCATTTGCCCCCAGTGCTTGTGCACTTTGGGCCTATTTTCATTTTTTTGTATGCTAAGTATGTTTATGGGCTGGGATTCAGCTTAGTTGGTAGAGCGCTGCGCTGCACTCTCCAAGGTCCCCAGTTCAATTCCCAGCACCGCAAAAATGGGAGAAGGGCCTGGCAATCCACTCCCAAGGCAATCCCGAAATAGCCATTGAAAACCCTATGAGGGTCGCTATGAGTTGGGTACCGACTCCACGACACCTAACAACAACAACAACAAGTATGTTTATAGTTGTTAAGGCTTTACTGAGTATTACATTGGGTGGGTACTCCTCCCTTCATCCCCCCTTATCCTTTTCTATTTGATTTTTTACCTAAGCTCTAGGTGATATAGTGGGCCCTTTTGTTGTATCTGAATCTCTGGAGGTAGAGGAAGTTGACCCCAGTACTCAATTATGGGTGTCAAAATAATGTCATTAATCTGTTTTAGATATTTGAGTCTGAGCTGGTCTGAGATTAAGAGTTTCATGGTCTACCAACTGAGCTAGCTGGGCAGATTTTATAGGGTTACTTTGGGCCCCTATTTTTGTTAGGGCTGGAGGACTCCCACCCTTAGGGGTATATATCCTCCCTGAAGGCCCTTTAGTTTGACAAATGATTTTGACCTTTTGTATTTTTAACCTGTTCGAGACTCCTTTGTTTTGAAAGAGAAGTTAGAACAGTATCATAATTTAACATAATAGAGACATTAACATCTAGAGACATTGTGGCTGTTATAGGAGATAAACATTTAGACATTATTGAATTAATTCCAATAGAAACTTCAGCAAGGGCTTTTTGACTCCAAGGTTCCTTTTCCCCAAACTTAGAATTTGACAGTTTTAGATTGGAAACTATTTTCTTAGATCCATTAATATCGTATATTATGTGACTGTAATTTCCATCAATCCACTCTATTACAGAAGCAATACCATTTATGTATGCCTTTATATCATTGTTTTAGACTTTTGATTACAATCAATAGATAAGTTTTGGGCCCCTTTTTGTTGAACCATATCATCAGCTTGGTTAGGATGTCCAACTGATATATTATTATCTATTGATTTTGGACTGTCAACATCTTTGGTTGTCACTGTATCCTCATTTAAATTAAGATTTTGGGAATCAAGTTTACCAGTACACTTCATGCATCGATTGTCTATTGCACCTTGAGGTTTTTTCTTTTAGGTATGGTTGTAAACAATATTTTTCTGTTCTACATTTATGATAAATGTTATTCCCAATAATGTCATCCTTTAAACAATTGGCCAATAGATTCTTTTGATTTGTTTGCACAAAATAGATTTTAACTAATTGATGATCTCCCTTTAACACAGGTGATGTGTCAGATCCTGCTGTTTCTGACTTTGTTACTCAAAGATCCTAAATTTTCTAAATTATGACTAGAACCTTTATATTTTGTTGAGGCATCAGCTTTGAGTTTATGTCCTGCCTCCACAGGTATGGTCCAGTGCACCCGGAGCTTGTCCCTGTCTCTTTGCTGCTTATCATTTTCCTTGTTCTTGTCCTTATTTGTATTCTCTGGAGGTCTCTGTTCTACCTTCCTCTGTGGCCTTTCTCTTTCCTGGCCCTTGCCCTTACACTGGTCCTCTACAGTTCTCTTTTCCTTTTCTTTGGGCTCGGCCTTTAATTTTCCCCATGGTCTGTCTGCCTTCCTTTGTTGCTGGGCTAAAAGGTGCCTTGCCTTCAGTGAAGGCTTATGGAGGGGTGTGCCATCCTTATGGTAGCTGGACCAGCACATTTTCTCAGTGTGCCACATTATGCCACATCGTTGGTATGGATCTCGAGGCCTATTGTTATTCTCCTCGGGTCTTCCTTCCCTCCTTTCTTTTCTGGGCCCTTCCTGCCTTTTTTGGGCATTCTCTCCACCAATTCCCCTTCTCCCCGTAGTTGTTACATTTGCCAGGTCTTCTATCTTTAAATCTCTCCACAGTTGCAGTGAAGGCCTTAGCAATACTGGCTGCAGCTTGGTCCTTGAAGGCTTTGGCCATGACTGTGGCTGTTTGGGCTGTGGAACTGACATCCTGTATGGCCAAGATCAAATCTTCCAGGGTCCCGTTCTTTAGGCCCTGGCAGGTTTGCCTACAGTCACTGGACACGCCATCCCACACCAAGTGCTTAAGCAGTTCTGCCTTCATACCCTCATGAATAACTTTGCATTCTAGACTCTTATTGACCCTGTCAACAAAGTCCACAAACAATTTGTTTGACTTCTGTTGGAGGGAGTAGACTTGGTGTCATCCCTTCTCTTGGTAATCTGTCCCACGCTCTCTGGGCACAGATCCTTACTTGGTCAAATGACTGTGCTGGCCACATTGCTTGCCTTGCAACAGCCAAGTATACAGGTCCTTCTCCTAATAAGCAGTCCGCTCCAATATCTACTCCACCTGGGCATTTCTCTCTGCTTGTTATTTGCGCTCATCCCAGTACGGTGCTTCCCGCTGGATGAAGGTGGGCCCTGGAAGAACTGCCCTTGTCAGGTCCCTCCAATCCTGTGGCGTATTGGCCCTAGTGGCCAGGCTGTTAAGGAGTGTCTTCATCTACAGAGAGTATGGCCCATCCTCCCTAACAGCTGTGTGTAAGTCTTTCAAGTCCTTGGACTCATGTGGGTTCCACATTTGTGGGTGCTCCCGTGTTGGTATTACAACGACCGGGTACGCCTGTGGCCTGTAACTGCCTATGCCTATAGGCTTCCCTGTCCAAGTCCTGTCCTCTCCTGGGTAAGTTAACCTAGGTTCAGGTAGGGCCCGCCCCTTGAGCACACTTCCTGAGGGTGTGCTTCCACTAGAAGCTCCTTCCTTGTCCTGTCCATTTCTGGGGGAAGCCCCACCACTCTGGATCCAACTTCCATCCTAGGCCCCTCCCCTTGAGGTCCGACTTCATCTGGAAGTCCCTCCCTTCAGGCTCTGGCTCTGGCTCTAGATGGAATCCCCTCCCTTCTTGGGGGTCCTGCTTCTCTCATTTGCATGATAACCTCCTTTAGCTCTAGAAGTACCTCTGTGGTATCCAGTGCCATGTTGGCCTACACCACGTCTTCCTTATTCGAATTTTCCTGCCATTTCTCATGGCTCTTCCTAAGTGCCCCAGCCCTCTAAACAATTCCAGGGACACCTTGTTTCCTCTGCACAGAGCTGCTCTGGCTGCTTCATTAACCTCTTCCCATATCTCCGTTCTTTCTAAATCCTCTCAGCTAGCCATGGTGCTACTGCCAGTGCTTCTTTTCAGAATTTCTTTGTTTCTTTTTTATTCACCTTCTGCCCACCCTGTTTTAATTGGGCTGTCAGACTTTTCCATTGCTCCTCTGAGATTTTACTTTTGCTGCTTCCCATGACTACCACTTTTCTTTAACTCACTACACTTCTTGGTTTCTCCTATTTTTCCTTGTTTCCTTCCCAAAGATGGGAGGTTCATTACATGCACTTTACGTTTCTTTCTGGCCTCCCCTTTTCTGAGGCTCCCTTCTAAACTCGGTTTGGCCTTCCCCCTTCAGGCTCTGGCCCTATGCTCCGGCCTCCGTTGTGTTCCCCAAACCTTCTGAGCCCTTTGGCTCCCTTGAGGTCCTTTTATAGGCCCTTCTTTCCTGGAAGCCCTTTGGCTGGCCACTTTCCTCAGCAGGCCCTTTTCCTGCCTTTCCTCCGGAGCTCCTGGCTCCTTTTCCCTGTGGCAGGCTCCTTTCCTGCCCTTCCTCGGTGCCCTTTGGCCCCTTCACAGGCCTTTTTTCCTCTGGCCCATTCTCAGAGGCTCTTGGCCTCCTTTCTCCCTTAGGCTTTGGTCTTGTGAAGCCCCTCTTTCTCCTTTCTATATCTTCCCATTGCCCGGCAGTTCCATTCTTTATGCGCGCCTGCCACTCTGGGTACACGCCTCCTCTACAGGCCCGTGCAGACTGGTCCCCACACTTAGGGTCCCTGCCTAGGGCTACGTGCAGCTGCTCCTGACCACATGGCACTCACTTCTGCTGCTGTGGACAGACCCGTTGGCCTTCCGCCCGTTGCTCACAGTCCCTGTTCGTCGTCCTTACAGCCTCCCATGCAGCATCCCGTCTGGTTCTCCCTGAAGCACAGCTGCTTCTGCTCCTCCTCCAAGCACCCTTCTCAGGAGAGAGCTCTCCGCTTTTCCTTCCCATTCCCCATTCGGGATGGGGATTCCTCCTTTTCCGGGGTCCCCTCTCGGGATGAGGGTCTTTATCCACACCCCGTGTGGGTCCCTACTCTCAGGACTCCCATGGTGTTTTGTGGGGTCTCTGTTTGCAGGACTCCCATGGTGTTTTGTTGAGTCCCCCTGTTCACAGGACACCCATGGTGTTTTGTGGGTGTCCCTGTTTGGGTGCCACCTCTATGTGGGGCACACAGGAGAACAGGTCATGCTTTATCTGTAGCAGGCCCTGGGTCACTTGGAGCTGGTGTACTTGGTGACAGCCCTGGTGCCCTCTGACACGGCATGCTTGGCCAGCTCCCCGGGCAGCAGCAGATGCACAGCTGTCTGGACTTCCCGGGAGGTCAGCGTGGTTCAGCCTGAGTACTGGGCCAGCCGGGCAGCCTCACCAGCCAGCCGCTCAAAGGTATCATTCACAAAGGAGTTCATGATGCTCATGGCCAGGGCAGAGATGCTGATGTGGGGTGCACCTGCTTGAGCACCTTGTAGATACATAACCAGTAGGTTTCTTTGCACTGGCTATGCTTTTTGGACTTCTTGCCTCCAGAGCACCGGCCCCTGAGGCCCCCAGGCTGTGGCCGCTGTGCATCCTCAGCGTCCATCTTCCTCCTCCTCGCCTCCTGCTTCTCTGCTTCCTTACCACCAGCTCTTCACCAGCCAGCTATCTGCCGCCAGCTTCTCCAACTCCATCACCTCCAGCTTCCTGCTTCTCAGCACCACCAGCCACTGTCAGCTCTTGCTTTTTCACTTGTAGAGTGAGCTTTGTCTATATAGCCCTTGGGTAACTAACTGCCTTAACTGCCCCAAGCTAACAATCAGGTGGGGGCTCAAGGGGCTAGGTGAAACCAGTTTGGGAGTGAAATTCAAATAAAGAGTGAAACCAGATGTCACTCCTTTGGTAATCAATGGCAGATCCTTGATTACCAATCAGGAGGCAAGATGAGGGTTAAATAATTCCCTACACCTTAGTGAGTTTTTTAATTCAATAGTTATTAATCATTGTAATATGGTGCTGTTAACGGAACTAGAGAAAAGTAATAATTAAGGTACAAAGACTATCTTCCTGGATCTCACAGCCTAGTGAGGTTTGTGATAGATACTATTCTGTCGTTGTTAGGTGCTGTTGAGTTGGGTCTAACTCATAGCAACCTTATGGACAACAGAAGGAAACACAGCTCGACACCGAGTCATGCGTGGCACTATGTCACTGCTTCTCTGCCATTCATAGGGTTTTTTTGATGGCTTATTGTTTCAGCATTGTTTTGGGGGTGGGATGACAGGTGCTTCTTTTGTTTTTGTGGTGGTGGGGATTGAACCCGGAGCCTCACAGTATACAGATCCAGCACTCTACCAATTGAGGTAAACCTCTGCCCCAAATACTATCCTAGAAACATAAAATATGATATAATGGCACAAAGATGATGAAAATAACTCTCTGTATAGAGAGTATTAACAAGAATATGTACAAAGGCAATCGAGTATGACATGCACTTTTAAAGATAAATAGCATTCTTCTTGGGTAGAAAAGAATATTAACTGCCTTTGCAGGATAATGTGGACCTTATGGTGTTCTACTCTCACTTCTCTTTTAGATTAACACATTTGTTCTAACATGTATCTGCAGTATTAGTTATGGCTAGTTTAAAACTCAGTCTCTAGATCTGCCTTGCTTTCAACCATGGCCCAGGGCCATGTCCCTCTTCAGTGTGACACTATTTTCAGTGAAATGTCTCTTTGGCATACAAAGTCCTGGTCCATTTGCCATTATTCAGGACAAAGCTGAATATGATGAGTGACAGTCCATACAGACAGTGATAATGATTTGCCTTAGGCTTTTTTTGACTTTATGAGGACACAAAAATGGATCCAAATAATTGTTTTGTTTTTCACTTTCAGAAAAATATTAAACCACATGAAATGTCCAATATTTTATTTTCAAATAGACTTGGAGTTAGGTGATTTTACCCAACTGTAGATTTATGTAAGTGGTCTGAATATGTTTAAGGGAGACTTGGATACACTATGACACTCACTAGTTTTGGTATATTAAATACATTTTTGACCTAGAGTATTTTCAATTTATAAGGATGGGCTTATAAGGATATAAACCAATCATAAGCCAAGGATCACCTGTATTTCAAAGGCTTCATAGTTCAAATTCTCCTGCTGCTCAATTCTACTTCTCTAACTCCCGTTACCTTTGTCCTAGACAACATAGCCCAATAGACCTCCCACAGTCAAAATTTCAATCTCATAATCTATTTCCTGGAGAATTTTACATACAACATAGAGAAAGAGGGAACTTTGTTCCAAGTAGCAACAAGAGACAAGAGGCAATGATTGGATGGGTTTAATGGATGGATTTAGTAGAGCTGCAGGGAGGGATTGACAATATGACTAAAGGAGAATAGCCTTACTGATAAATTCTAAACTAATCTTGTAGACATTGAGACATCATTAAAATTTCTAACTTAAGAGGAAGACATGCTGAAGTAAAGAACCAAGCATATTTCAAAGGGCAGCTTGGGAAGACAAAATCAAATATTACAATGACATGTGCAAAGAGCTGGAGATAGAAAACCAAAAGAGATAACAAACTCTGTTTTTCTTAAGTTTAAGGAGTTGAAAAAATTCAAGCCTCATGTGGCAATAGTGAAGGATTCTATAGGGAAAATATTAAATGATGCCAGAAAGATCAAAAGAAGATGGAAGGTATACATAGAGTCATTATACCAAAATGTATTTGCAGATGACTGACCATTTCAAGAGGTTGCATATGATCAGGAACCAATGGTAATGAAGGATTAAGTGGAGGTTGCCTTGAAGGAACTGGCAAAACACAAGGCTCTGGGAATTGATGAAATAACAATAAAGAGCTTTCAACAAACAGTTGCAAAACTGGAGGAGTTAACTTGTTTATGCCAAGAGATTCGGAAAACAAATACCTGGCCAACTGACTGGAAGAGATCCATATTTGTGCCTTTTGTAAAGAAAGACGATCCAACCAAATGTGGAAACCATTGAACGATATCATTAATATTACACAAAAGCAAAATTTTGTAAAAGATCTTTCAAAAGTGACTGCAGCATTATATAAATAGGGAACTGCCAGAAAATCAAGCTGGAATGAGAAGAGAGCATGGAACCAGGGACATCCTTGCTGATGTCAGATGGATATTAGTTGAAAGCCTATAATATCTCAAAGAGGTCTATCTTTGTTTTATCCACTATACAAAGGCATTTGACTGTGTGGATCACAACAAATTATGGATAACACTGTGAAGAATGGGAATACCAGAGCACCTAACTGTACTCATGAGGAATCTGTACATGGACCAGGAGGCAGTCATTCAAACAGAACAAGGAAACACTGCTTGATTTAAAGTCAAAAGTGTGAGTCAGGGCTGTATCCTTTCACCATACCTCTCTAATCCCTATGCTGACAAAATAATCTGAGAAGCTGGACTTTATGAGGAAGAACATGGCATCATGATTGGAGGAAGACTAATTTACAACCTGTGTTATACAGATGAAATATCTCTGCTTACTGAAAGTGAAGAAGATTTGAAACATTTACTAATGAAGATCCAAGAACACAGCCTTCAGAATGGATTGCATATCAACATCAACAACAAAAAGAAATCCTTACAACTGGTTCAGTATGCAGCTTCATGTTAAATGGGGAAAAGTTTGGCATTGTCCAAGATTTTGCTTTACTGGTTTCTACAATCAACAACTGTGGAAGCAGCAGTATAGGAAACAAAAGACACATTGCATTGGGAAAAAATATTGCAGAAGACCTCTTTTCAATGTTGAAAAGTAAAGATGTCACATTTGAAGGCAAAGGTCCACCTGAATCATGCCATGGTATTTTCAATTACATCATATGGTTGTGAAACCTGGATGTTGAATAAGGGAGACAGGGGAAGAATTGATGCTTTTGAATTATGGTGCTGGAGATGGATTTTGAATATACCATGGACTTCCAAAAGAACCAACAGATCTGTCCTAAAAGCAATAAAACTAGAGTGCTCCTTGGAATCAAGGATAGCTAGACTGCATCTTATGTATGTTGGACATGTAGTTAGAAGGGTTGGTCCCTGGAGAAAGACATAATGTTTAGAAGAGTGGCAGGTCAATGAAGAAAAGAAAAACCCTCAACTAGAGGAATTGACACAGTGTCTTCAACAATGGGTTTAAACATAAAAAAGATCTTGTTTTTGGCACAGAATTGTTGAGTGTTTTATTCTGTTGTACATAGGGTAGCTATGAGTTGGACCTGACTGGACTACACCTAACAACATCAAACAGTTTCATTTCCTCTTATATTGTTAGGAATTTCCCCACTGAATTTTATCTTTTATTTTTGAGAAAACAAATCCTTCTAAAATTTCTTATTGAAATATAAAAATAATGAAGTCAAAATTTCTGTTGTCAATTTTCAAATTCTAGGGAAAAGGGTACTTTATGGCTGTATAACAGAGAAAGCATTCACATGGTGTGTCTTCCTGTCTTGAGGGATGAAAAGTGTTTTATAGGTACAATGAAGTAGACTTTGGTCAGGAAAGTCTTGCAATCTTGCAGAAAGGAATTGTTTTCCTTTACCATTTAGCCCATATCTGTGCATTACATCCTGGTTTTGAAACAGTAAT
Organism: Pedetes capensis; assembly: GCA_007922755.1. Lineage (NCBI taxonomy): Eukaryota > Metazoa > Chordata > Mammalia > Rodentia > Pedetidae > Pedetes > Pedetes capensis. Next base: position 12,762 of record VMDO01025700.1, on the reverse strand, counting down.
ATTGAAGCAGAATTTAGAGGGAAGGGGTAGTCTATTTTCTTGGGAGTCAGGGACTGGAAACTTCAGAACAGAAAATTTGGGGCTGGGATTTAGCTTAGTTGTTAGAGTGTTGCTCTGCACTCTCTGAGGACCCAGGTTCAATCCCCAGTACCATAGAAACAGAAAGACATGGCAGTCCACTCCTGAAGCTATCCCGAAACTATCAGCCATTGAAAACACTGTGAGTCAGACACGACTTAAGGCACATAAGAACAACAGCATATAGCATCAGATCTGTCCCAGAAGAAGTTCAACCAGAGTGCTTTTTGGAAGCAAGGATGGCTAGATTGCATCTTATGTATTTTGGGCATTGGTCAGAAGGGACCAATCCCTGGAGAAAGACATCATGTTTGGGAGAGTGACAGGTCAAGGAAAAAAAGAAAGACCTTCAACTAGATGGATTGACACAGTGTCTGCAACAATGAGTTTAAAATAAATAAGATCATATGCCTGGCACAGAATCAGAGAGTGTTTTGTTATGTTGTACGTAGGGTTATTATGAGTCAGACCTGACTCGACAGCATCTAACAACAGCAACATACTTAAGGGGACTGAGCAAAACCTGGAAAGTATAAGTTCAGAGTTAAGCAGAGTTGTAGTGAGTCCTTAGCAACCAGATATGGAGGATGAAGAATGATAAATAATGGATTAATTGGGGCTAAGAATGAAGTTGGCTTGGGTGATTCATTGACAAAGTAGTACCTTTTAACACTGTTATGCTGAAGGAGTGGATTTGTGGATGAAGCAAATGGATTAAGCTAATATTCTGAGTTTGAACTCTGAAGCAAAGTGCAGTGCAAAAGCCTTGGGAGTCACATTCCTTGGAGGTCAGTGATGACCACAGTGCCTACTAGCAAAGCTGATTATTAGTTTCAGGTAAAGTTTGCACATAAATGCAGAATCTATGTATTTGTAGAGGACCTCAGTAATGATGTCACATATATACTTCTTCCTATTACTGGCAGGCTGAGGTTTAGCCCAGTTGATAGAGTGTTGTGCCACACGCTTCCAGAATCCTGGTTCAATTCCCCAGCACTGCAAAAATGGGAGAAGGATGTGGCAATCCACTCCCAAAACAATCCCCAAACAATCAGCTCTTGAAAACCCTCTGAGGGTTGCTTTGAGTCAGACACCACTGAAGAGCACCTAACAACAACAACAACATTATGAATGATTATAACATAAATACAATTTTAAAATCACTAGATTTCTTTATGTACCTTATCTTATGTAGATGTGAGAAGTACCATGGCAAAGGACATAAAGTTGCTGCTTTCAAAGTCATATTCATGCCCTAGTGAGTCTTCACCTTCCCCTAAAAGTGATGGATACCACAGTGGAGCCAGCTCTGGTGCATCACAATCCTCCTTATGCCTAGCCCACAGCTGGGGATGATAATAAATCAATACATTTGTTACCAAATACTTAAAGAGTGCCTTCTGTATTCTAGGCACAGTGCAAGGTATTTTGTAAACTACTGAGACAAATGAATCAAATATTCTCAAGGAGTTTCTGATCTGGAGTCAATAAAATGCAGCCATAAAGAATGAAATTGCATAGTAGCAAATGGTCCACACCATCATAGAGAGAAATATTATGTGAATTTTGAGAGACATGAAATTATTTTTATTTGATAGAAACAAAGAAATACTCAAAGGTATTTTCCTTGGGACTTGATGGGTGAGACATATTTGAACATGATCTGAAAGTATTTTCACCTACTACTATTTCCTTTCTGTCTACCTGTATTTTGTAATACAGGACGCTGCCCTGCAAAGATCTCTGGATACAGGGTCGAAAAGATCTGAAGTCTAGTCCATTTCTGGATTTTTCCACTTATGTGTATCCAGTACGTAGAATAATTATCTAATGCAAGTTTTACATTTTAAAAAGTACATCTGTATATTTTCTCTCTTGGTTTTGAGAGGAATCACTTAGCACCGTGAGCTTTCGTTTTCTTAGTAGAAAAATCGGGTAGTTAATCCTCCTTTGTGTACATCTGAGAATCAAAGGTGTTAGGAATGTGACAGGCTTTTACAAACTGTAAAAAATCATATGGCTGTGAGGGGTTGTAATCAGAACAGTAAAGTCCCAGAGAAATCAAGTAACTCATTTCACAAAGTGTTGGATGACTGAGTTTTAAAGCTTCCAGCTCTTAATATACTATTCAACACCCTGAAAACAAAGTGGAGAGAAAGGGGAAAAAGCAAGGAAAGGACTATAGTTTCTTGGAAGAGACCTGAATGCCCATTAAAAGGCTTCTAACAGAGGACATAAAACCAATGAGAAGGAACAATTTACTTTTACTGCTGGGGCAGGAGTCATGCAACTATTTTTACTAACTACGGCTGTTCCCAAGTCTGTCGGAGTACCTAAAATATTTATGATAGCTGTGTGAGACACTGTCTGTCGTAAGCAGCAACACTAACCTGTGTTGGAGTGTGCTTGTTGTCATTTTCCTGTCTGATAAGTAAGGCAGTGAAAACAGAGCAGCCAAGGAAAATCCTCATATAGCACATCAAGGAAAGAAAAATGAGGAAATGATGGCATCATGCCAAGAGCAAAAACTTTGCCAATTTGGCACTTTGCCTACCTAGACTTGGGGATTACCCTGTAGTATATTAAAGTATCAGCTTTTTAATTTACCATATTATTTTCCAGATGTTTTTGGTAGAAAGGGACTTCTCGGTAAACACTTGAGTGCTTGTCAGAGAATTACACATTCAATATTACAGTACTCATTATTTTAATTAATGGCAGGAAGAAGTTGCTCCAAGACAATTCTTAGTCACACAAAAAAGAATGTTAATATTTTATGACAGGAGGAAATTATCTTTAACACTGATGAATTGGAATGCTCAGACATTATAATAGAAGGAATATTACTGGAAAAAATGAGCTGGTTGGAGTGCCATTTAATGATATACTCCAATTTTGACAGAAAGAGATCATAGGGAAGATTGGTATTCAGGTGGCATGATGTAGTATTAAAAAACATGAAAATAATACATACCATGTACAAAAGGTCAATCAATAATAGTTCAATTAGAATTTAGATTTAAAGATTTAAAGATAGTGTTGGATACCAGAGATATTCTATGTAGTGTGTTAAAATGTGTATTATTGCTGTGGCTGTCATTTACTGAGTGGTCCCTGAGGCAGGGGATGTGTTAAGCATGTTACATAAATGTCACAACAAAAAGCAGGCATTTGTTACTTCTCAGGAGAGTGAAGCACACAGAATTTATGTCATTTGTTCAAGTGCATCGAGTAAATAAGTAGCCAAAGCCAGGTGCCATGGCACACACCTGTAATCATAGTGACATGGGAGGCCGAGACAGGAAGATCATGAGTTTAAGGCCAGAGGCAGCCTGTGCAACTTAGTGAGACTCTGACTCAAAATAAAGATTTAAAAGGAGTGGAAGTGTGGCTTAGTGGTAGAGCACTTGCCAAACAGATGTGAGGCCCTAGGTTCAACTCTGAATACTGAAAAAAAGGAGAGGGGAAGGTTGAGCCATTGTAGAGCCAACATTTTAGACCATGTTGTAATTACTATTTCAAGTTTCTCATGGGAAAATAGAAAAAAGCTCAGTTTCTCTGTATTTCAAATGAATTGACTCTAGGAATTCTATTTTATATTGTCCAGTCTTAAAATTTTAAAGTATCATTTTGACATTATTTATGAATTCCTGCCATGTGCCAGACCCTCTCCCAAGCACTGGGCTTGGTGAGGCGTTTCACTCTAATGTATTTATCATGTTCGTCCTTAGAGATATGTTCCTAATGCACACCTTCTTGAACTGTCTTACAATTCTAGCTAGGAGGAAGGTCTTGTGTTACCAAAAACTTCTGGAAAATAATACTATAATATTCCTAGATACTGCCCTGATCCAATCATGATAAAAAAGATGAAACATGGATGAATTGAGGCATATGCAGTTCTTTTTCACAGTAGCTTAACCTAATAAATGCTTGGTTGTTAATTTGCACCTCCAGGCGCAATGGCACATGCCTGTAATCCCAGTGACTCGGGAGGCAGAGGCAGGAGGATCCCAAGTTCGAGACCAGAGGCAGTCTGCGTAATTTAGTGAGACTCTGTCTCAAAAAGTAAAAAATAAAATAAAAATGGACTGAGGGTGCAACTCAGTGGTCCAGCACTTGCAAAGCATGCAAGTACAGGGCCCTGGGTTCAACCCCCAGTACCACCCCCATCACAACAACAACAACAACAACAACAACAACAACAACAACAACAAAATGATGTTAATTTGCTGTTGAAGCCCCTCTTATTTTGCCATCGCATTGATCAGTTACTGGATCCTTTTTTGTAGCTTTTAACTGACCACTCCTTTGGTAGCTCTCTCAGTGGATTTGTCTTTCTTGCATTTTGAAGGTTGATAACCTGGGTAATACTTTATTAATGATGTGAATCTGGAGAGTGTGACTCTTACTGGTAATGGTACAAAGGTTACAAGATTATTTCTTTTATTTTTTTGTAATAAATTAGTACAAAATTTCATTCTCATACACTTTTCATTCTCATACACTTTTATAATTTCATTCTCATATACTTTTATTCCTATGATAATTTCTTGAATGCTGTTGTTGCTAGGTGCCACTCAGTCCGATCTGACTCATAGCAACCCTATGTACAACAGAAAGAAACATTCCTCAACACTGTGCCGTGCCCACCACTATGTCAGTGCTTCTCTGCTATTCATAAAGTTTTCAATGGTTGAATGTTTCAGGAGTGGGCTTCCAGGTCCTTCTCCCTAGCCTGTAGCACCTGATATTCACAGGCAGTCTCCCATCCGAGGAATAACCAGGCTAACCCTACTAAGCTTCCAAAGCCAGACAACATTGATGCCAGGGTGGCATGGCTGATAGGAGACAATAATGACAGAGTCACAGCTGTCATGAAAATCAGTGATTACATGAATGCAATTTATTTTTCACAGCTATAAAATAATATTTTGTTTATAGTGGAGACATATAAGAATAGTGACTCTACCTAAAAGCCAAGGTCAATATGATTTCTTTCCCGGTCTTTTAATATTGAACCTCTCATCAGGGTTGTCTTGGAGGCTTCTGTGGTAGAGTTTGGAGTCTGTAGGTGGCAGGATGCCCTTGAAGAGTAAGACAAAGACATGGTTTGTATCTTAGACATATTTCTGCATCGTAATGACTACCAGCTCAGCTTTCCTCTGGGTAGCATCATGGACTACAATTAATAATTATTGTTGTTGTTGTTGTTAGGTGATGTTGAGTCAGTGTCTGACTCATAGTAAACCCTATGTACAACAGGTGAAATAGTACTGTTAGTGCTTCTCTGATAGTTGTAGGGTTTTCAATGGCTTATTGTGTTTTGGGGGAATGGGTTGCCTGGTCCTTCTCCCTAGCCTACAGCACCTGGTGTTCCCAGGGGGTCTCCAATCCAAGTACTAACCAGGTCCAGCCCTGCTTAGCTTCTGAGTTCTGACAGGATCAGACACCACAGTGGTATGGTTGCAGACATACAATTAATAATACTCAAGGCTTAACGTGAACCCTCATTATTAGTGCATCTTGAGACTCCTGTCTATGTTCTACTCTCACCTGCAATCTCCACCCCAAATTGTTCTAAAGTTCTGCTTATATTTCCAGCTCTCCTTCCTCAGCACAGTTCATCTTGCCACCCAAGTCCCAATGTGAGCTTTTATATCACTTTTCTTATCTTAATTACTTTGCCCTTTAGAATGAACTTTTATTTTTTTAAAAATAATTATTTCAGCATTTGGAAAGAATGGTATAGAATATACTTGAGGGATTTATACGCAATCAGAGTTTACTTTTAAAACTCAATGGAGGAAGAGTAATTTCTCCTCTTTGGTATTGAGAAAACCAAATCTTAGAATGCTGAGCAATTCCTCTCAAAATCAAGATGCAGAAAATTCGCAGATGTGCTTATTAAATGTAAAACTTTAAGAAAACCCTTCTACATATTAGGTACCCATAAGTGGAAAAACAAAGAACAAGATTAGAATTCAGATCTTTTCAACTCTTCATCCAGGCATCTACCCATGGCCACATCTTGCCTCAGAAAATGCAGGTAGGAAGAAGGGAAATAGCAATATATGAAAAGACTTTCAGAAAATATTCAAATATGAATGAATTTTACCATCTCTCAGAGGCAAAATACCCTTGAATACTTCTTCATTTTTAAAAATAATTTCACGTTCCTCAGAATTTCTGTTGAAGTTCCTCTCGTGATACAGACCATCACTTATTATATTCATTATTTAATTTAGTTACCTCATATCCTCAGTGGTGTAGAGAAAGCCAAAGACAAATGCTTTTCTTATTTAATGAAAATACTCATGTTTTAAATAAGTGCCAGAATTCATATATTAGTTCTCTTTTAAAATATTTTAGAAAGCTAGAGGTGTGGTACACACCTGAAATCGTAGGACTCAGGAGGCTGAGGCAAAAGGATTGATGCAAGTTTGAGGGCAGTCTGGGCTATCCAGTGAGCTGTTGTCTCAGAAAACAACAAACAAACAAAAATATTTTATATTTGATTTCAGAATATATGAATTCATGTGTAGCCAAATCAAAAACTTGACTTGTAATTCAGTGTTAATATTCCTAAAAGTCATTTGTTTTCAAGTTCTAGGATGACATTTCTTTCACTAGGAATCCAGGATCAGGAAAGGTGGTTTCTCTCTAGTCTATGAAGGAACTAAACCTCTCAGGAGAGACTAAAATATGTCCCAGGATAGCATTTCATATCTAGTCAGATATATGTAGAGATGTTGGATATAACAGGGTCTGTTCTGTTATTGGTTAGGTATGCCAGACAAGACCATGCTATTTCTTTACCAGGCTCACCTCCACTTCTAAAAACAGAGCCTGAAGCATTTTAAAGCAAGATGTTTGCAAAGGATGAAGTGCCCTGGGGAAATGTCCTATTGGGAACTATATTAGCTGCTGTTCTGTTTGACTCCTCCCTGAACCTGCCTTGTCCATACTCCAAGCTGTAGCATTTCATCTTACTATTGATGAAAAATGAGGCATTTCAAATAGGCTAGGACTGTATAGGTTAGAGGAAAAAAAGGAAAATACTCCACCAGATAGATGGATTGACACAGTGTCTGCAACAAAGGGCTTAAATATAAATAAGATCATGTGCCTGGCAGAGAATAGAGAAGTGTTTCGATCTGCTGTACATAGGGTCACTGTGAGTCAGACTTGACTCAATGGCACCTAACAACAACAACAACGACGATGACGACGACTTTACATTAATTATCAATTAATGCATACCAAGTTTTCCCCGAATTTAGCAGATTAAAGCACTAAGCATTATCATCTGATAGTTTTTATGACTCAAAAAACTAGAAATGGGTGGTTTTGGCCCAACGTCTCTTAGGTGGTTTTCGTAATGCTGGTCAAGGCATCAATTATCACATTAGCTCCACGGGGGTAGAGAATCTGCTCCCAGCTCACTTTTTCTGTTATTAACAAGACTCATTTCCTCTCTTCTTGCTTGGATGCCTCCATACTTCACCATGTGCTGGTGAGAGAGCCACAGGGCTTGGCGCTTCCTTCTTGAGAGCAAGGGATGTGAGAGAGAAACAATGAGAACCACAGAGTATGGAAGATATATATGGATCTCTTTTATATCACTATTCTCAGAAGAGTAATGTTATCATTTTATCATATGCTTTTGGTCATATATAGATTAGTACTATGGAAATCTGAGTGAAATTACATAGGGTATAAAGACAGCCTAACAGGGATAATTGGAAGTCTATCTTGCAGGCTGGCAACCACATTCTACCCTGTGTCCCCCAATGATTCACCTCCCTCACACATGTATGTATATATATTCTCTCCCAAGGCCCCCCCCAAATTATCATCCTTACCAAAGCCTCAGCTCGAATTCTAGCATATCCTGTATGTTATTGATCACACAGGCCAATCCTGCTATAATGTAGGAGATTATACAAGTATGTCAATAACATGAGACAATAAAAATTAGGGACCATCATGGTCCAGGTGAAGATGAGTCTCAGATTGAATTCCTTAAGTATAACCATTCACATGCAGTTATTTAAGAGCTTTGGAAATAAAGGAATGGGATAATTTACCCTGATATCCAAGATATAGGATAACTTCTCTAGGTATTCAAACATGAAAATTTCCCTCATTAGGTTTCATGTCCACTTCTCAGTAGTCCTTCTTTTGCCATGAATAGCACGAAGTATTCGGTGCCATTAGTTTTCTGGTCAGCTTCTTGTTAACAGAATTTGGAGGGCCTAAATGTTTCTTTTAAGCCTGCAGCCATACCACTATGGTGTCTGATCCTGTCAGATCTGGGAAGCTAAGCAGAATCGGGCCTAGTTACTACTTGGATGGGAGACCCCCTGGGAACACCAGGTGCTATAGGCTTGGGAGAAGGACCCGGAAACCCACTCCCAAAAAACAATAAGCCATTGAAAACCATATGAATAGCAGAGAACCACTGACAATAGTGTTTGGACTATTGTACATAGGGTCACTATGAGTCCAGACACCGACTCAAGGGCACCTAACAACAATAGCAAATGTTTCTTTTAATGTTGTACTTTATTTCTGTCTAAACTGACTATTTATGCAATTACATTTCTGTTTTTTTGAGGTAACTGGAGGTTGAACCCAGGGCCTCGTGCTTGCATGCTCTGCAAGTGCTGGACCACTGAGCTGCACCCCCACCCCATTTTTTTTTTTTTTTTTTACTTTTTTCAGACAGGGTCTTGCCAAATTATGAAGGCTGCCTTTGGTATCGAAATTGCGATCCTCTTGCCTCTGCCTCCCAAGCCACTGGGATTACAACCATTCGCCAACGCGCCCGGCTGCAATTATATTTCTTTTAAAAACTTATCTTTTATGAATCTCTCTGGGATACACTCCATTAGTAAAAAAATAAATTGAAAACCCAATGAGGGTCACTATGAGTTGGACCCAACTTAATAGCACCTAACAACAACAACAACAACAACAACAGCAATAACAACAACATAAAGAGATAGAGACTCTTCGCCTTCTGCTGAAGTTACTGAGAACAATGCCCTTTAACTTTCTGGGAGCTCTGTTTCATTCAGAAAAGGTGTGTACACCCTCAACTCCTTTAGAGGACTTTTTGTCTTACCTAATAGTACTCTGAGATACCATCTTTGATCTTTCTGAGGTCTTAGAAAAGATTTTACAATCATACTGTCAGCTTTATCTTCAGATCATGTTTTGCTATCTGCAGAGACTGGGAAATTTCAAAGCCATCAAATTTCAGCTCCTTTTAGTTTACCTGTCCTTCTTTTATCTTATTGATCTCTCTCCTTATACTTTCTTACAAGAAGCAAGAAGTCAGGTGGCATGTGCAGCATTCTGTTTGGAGATCTGGTTAGTTAGATTACCTTGTTTAATAGGTGCAACTTCCACATTCCACATAGGTGCAGGCAACAGTATTGTTAAGCATTTCACAACGGCATAACAAGAATTCCCCTTTTTTTCAGTTTCCAATGATATTTATCTCACTTTCTCAAGCCCTCACCTTAGCTTCATCGGAGATCATGATGCTTCTAGTAACATCTTCTTGAAGACTCAGGGCTTTTGCACTCCCTCTTCTCAAATTTTACTTCCCAGTTCCAAAACTCCCACATTTTAAGTTTTTGTTTCATCAGTACTCCACTTCCCGAAACCCAAATATGCATTAGTTAGCTATTGCTGCATATCAAATCATCCTTAAAATAATTTTAGCACTTTGGCAGCTTAAAAACAACTGAATTTATTATACCTATTTCTGTTGTTCAGTTATCTGTGAACAACTTAGCTGTGGTCTGGCTTAGGTCTGGCTCAGGATCGCCCACGAGTTTGCACTTATGTGTTTGGCTCTATTGGGGCTGGAGAATTTAATTCCAAGCTCACTTCCATGGTTGTTGGCAGGCTTTACTTCCTTCTTGACTCTTGGCCGAAGGCCACTGTTCCTAACCAAAAGGCCTCTGTAGGGCTACACAGCATTGCAAATTAAGAAAAAAAGACAGCATGAAGGCAAGAGTATTCATAACAGAAGCTGAGGTCCTGGAGGTGACAGTTTTGTTTATGCTGTATTCTATTGACCCAGGTACGATGTGGGAGACTATACACCTATGTCAATACCAACCAGGGGTGGGGAAGGGGGGTAATTAGGGACTATTTTGGAGACTAGCTACCACAGTAAATTCCGACATACAGGCAGAGTTTAGGTAATAAGAAAGACGATATGGGTAGAAGATGAGGATAATTTGGAATATAAAAATTTATGGAAATTAATTTGATATTTATCTACTTCCAGATGAATCCAAAGGGTCAGATTGGTGGCATATGCATAGCAAGTCCATCTAATTTTGTTTGAAATGCATGGCTCCTATGAACACTGAGAAGAACAACTACATTGAATAGAATATCAACTACCTTCACTATTAACATTCAGTACTCTGGAAATTTTTATGCCAAGTACCTTGTTAGTAAGTAGGTTTTGAACTCTTAGCACCAGACTTCAGTGAAAAACTTAATTTCATTCATTACTCTTTTACTTAGTATCAGTCATTTCTCTACTATGTACCTAGTATCTAACCAACTAAGAGTTTGAGAAAATACTTAATTCTCTTTCTGTAGATGAAGACACTGATGAATTTAATTTGCTCTGAAATGTCTCTGCTGTCAGAGATTTCCTCATGTCTTTGCCCTGTTTAGGACCTGGTATAGTTAAGTTCATTAAACTTGGTTTTTTATTGTTGTTTTTGCTCTTATCCTTCCTTCCTTCCTTTCTTTCTTTCTTTCTTTCTTTCTTTCTTTCTTTCTTTCTTTCTTTCTTTCTTTTGTTTTGTACTATGATGTTGAATTCAGGGCCTCACTCATGCTAAGCAAGTGCTCTCTGAGCTTCACCCTCAGCCTCTTTTTATTTCATACTTATCAGAGCGTATCTCACTGACTTTCATAGGCTATCTCTGACCTTGAACTTGCAATCCCCCTGCTTCAATTTCCCAAGTCTCTGGGATTACAGAAGTGTGCCACAGTGCCCAGACCAAACTTTTTCTAAGTATACAATTCAGAGAATTGTTTCTTTCCTGTGATTCTCCACATTGTGTTATATGTACTAGTTCTGCCTTCCCCTTCATGTACTACATGCCTTAGGACCTAGAACCAAAATATACATGTAAGAAGTAATTAAATATATTAATAATGTGGATCAACTGAAATTAAATAAATGTATTGAGTGTAAAACTGTCCTGAACAACCACTTTAATACCCGGTTCATCCAGATTTTTAGGTTTACACACATATAGGGCATCAATTCTCTGATTTGTATAACTAATATGGGATTGCAGAGAAGGTGGAAAGTGACTGTTTCAGAGCGTGCATATTCACAGATTTCATGTTTTTAAATGGGCTGGAGTTCAGCTCAGTTGGTAGAGTCCTGTTCTGCAATCTCTGAGGCTGAGTTTGATCTCCAGGAGTGCAAAAATTGGAGAAGGACCTGACAGCCCATTCCTGAAACAATCAGTCATTGAAAATCCTATGAATAGCAAAGAAGCACTAACATTAGGGTTGGTTATGGCACGGCCTCAGGTAGTGTTTCATTCTGTTGAGTCACTATGAGTGGGACCTAACTCGATAGCAGCTAATAACAACAGATTTTAAAATAATTCCCTTAGCAACTCTCTTTGTATAAAAATTTTGTCTTTGCTTTTGAAATAATGGAAACATATTTATCTAGTTCACTCTAATGCTGAAGAATTCTGATATATTAACCACTGAGTAGTTCTAAGAACTTTTCAGATCTCCAACTTAATCTTTGCTATTTCAAAAAAGTGGAAAAATTGATAAATGAAAGGAGGCTTCATAGATACACTATATATTTTCCTGTAAGTGGATAAAAGCTGTCTGAGAGGGGTTAAAGAATTGTATCCATCTTGGGTTGATGCCACGTAAGTGAGCAGAATGGACAAATCTGAACTTAAGCACCTTCTTTATGTCAACATTATTAAAGGCCATTCATAATTTAAAGATTATTTTTCTGAGATTGTTAGTGTCTTCTTTAATTTGCATCTCTTTTATCATTTCTGAAAGATAAAGACTTTTCAGAATAGTTCTGATTAGTTGATACCAGAACACTCATTGAATAAGGCTCATAATATCTCATTCTTGGGGACATTATAATTATCTGGCAAAGAAGCATGTACATTTTTGTGTCACTGAGGAAGTCTCAATGGGCTTAATTAATAGAAAAAAATATTCCACTTTAGTTAGAACTTTTTTCTTTCTTCCAATTGGGCAAGATTTTTTTCTGATTAATATCTTTCTCTGAGCAAAAATATTTTCGCATGTAATCATAGTTTTTTTGTTTTATTATTATTTTTCAACCCCAGACAAATAAGAGACAGTGATAATATTGACTGAATTTCAAGGTCTGGTATAATTATATGCTTAGCTGCTGTGAATGACAATATAAACCTTTCCTCTTGCAGTGTTGAGGAATTGTTTTCCGTCTTGATAAAATATTGCTCATTTTAACATCCTCGATGCCTTACATTTGTTACTTGTCACAATCCTCATTTTTCTGCAGGTGTTGTTTTTGTTATTGCACAATAAGTATGGAGATTCTCTTTGTCACTTGCTTGATTAAAATAATGGAAAACATACAGTGGAAAGAATATTCCAATACAA
>VMDO01025699.1:0-28391 GCA_007922755.1 Pedetes capensis | reverse complement strand
AAAAAAAAAAAAAAAAGCATGCTTTGCTAGTGCTATACCACTGAGCTGCACTCCCAGCCCATTTTTTTACTTTCTGAGACAGGGTTTTGCTAAATTATGCAGACTGCCTCTGGTCTTGAACTTGTGATTCTCCTGCCTCTGCCTCCTGAGTCGCTGGGATTACAGGCATGCACCACCAGGCAGGGCTGTATCAAGTATTACAATTTTAATAGTTTTTTCCTTTCTTAAAACGTGTATACATTTTTTGGCACCCTGTGTGTTTTTGGGAGGTGTATGCATACATTAACATATCCATGTTTGTATCTTCTTAAGAAATTCTGCTAGTTTATTCTCATTCTCAACTTACAAAATTTGTTGTTCTGTCACTCTCAAAGTAATAGACTCAGGCCATGCCTGAGTGGGAACACAGAGCTGAGGTTATCCACTTGAGAAAAGAGAAATACTTCTATAGGCGTTAGGAATGTCAATGAAGAAATTCTATAAATCACTTCCTTTATTTACTAAAAAAAAATTGTGAGACAGCCCTGATAGACAACAGGCCTTCCTGTAAAAAGCACTCTTGTTCTCATTGCTTATTTCTTCTCACAACATGCTGAGAAGACATTCAGTTGTGCCCTGATCATATCTGCAACTGTCGACCCTGATTCGAGATCAAGATTGTCTGCAAATTATTCTCTGTAAAAGAAGCAGTGTGTGGATTGACATTCAGGTATAACCTTTTATTCCTGTAATAGTACACTTCTTTGGTAAACATATGGCCTGGACTGGGGGTGTAGCTCAGTGGTAGAGTGCTTGCCTGGCACGCACAAGGCTCTGGGTTCCATGCCCAGTGCTAAAAACAAAACATATGGTGAGGGTTTCATAGGTATGTATTTTTCTCACAAAATAATTGCTATAGATGAAAAATCTCTTCTCCCATAGCGTGAATCTGCCATGGTAAGTAGAATAAAATGTCATTGCATACTTTTCTCTCCTATATGTTGCACACGCATGTCAAAGGCTGATTTATACTCAGCATATCAACCATTTCTTCCCTATGCGAAGAAAAATATCCTCTAGGATGTACACATAATAGTAATTACTTTTTGTGTTGTCCTGCAATGAATATTTGGTTTTCCTCCCAGTTTCCTTGCATATAACTCCTAAAGTCCTTGGAATCTTCAAAGTGATCAGTATCTTTTGTGTCCTAAGGAGAATATTGGTGGCTGGCAGTTCCTAGATGTCTGTAGGTAGGAGCTGGTCACAGGAAGGACCAAGGCTTTTTTCCAGCTTCACCTCCCAGCCTCCAAGGAGGGGATCTAAGGAGGGTTGAAAGATAAACTGATCACCAATGGCCAATGATTTAATCAAGCATACCTATGTAAGGAAGCCTCCATAAAAACCCAAAAGGATAGGGTTTGAAGAACGTCCAGATAGTTGAACACAGGGAGGTTCCTGGAGGGTGGTCACCTAGAGGGAGGATAAAAGCTCTGTGTCCCTTTTCTCATAATTCACCCCTACCCATCTCTTAATCTGGTGCTCATCAGGATTTTTTTTTTTTTTTTTTTTTTTTGTAGTATTGGGGATAGAACCCAGGACTTAGGGCATGCTAGGCAAGTGTTCTACCACTGAGCTATAGACCCAACCTCATCAGTATCCTTTCTAATATCTTTTATGATAAACCAATAAACCTAAGTACTGTGAGCCATTTTAGCAAACTAATCAATCTTGAGGAGGGCTTTGTTTGAACAGGTTATAGTCTGTACGTCAAAAGCACAAGTAAAACAAACTGGGGCTTTCAGTTGGCATCTAAAGTGGGTGAGGGGTAGCAGTCTGGGGGGACTGGGTACTTCATTTGTGGAATCTGACATATCTCCAGGTAGATAGTGTCAGAACAGAATTGAATTGGAGGATACCCAGATGGCATCAAGTGCAGAACTGGTTGATCCCTAGTGTTTAGGGTGGGAGAAACCCTACTTATTTGGTGATAGAAGTCTTCTGTGTTGATTGCTGAATAAGAGTATGGGAGAAAGTGATTTTGTTTTTTTCCTATGTAGTCTCACTCTTTTACACCGTGTGCTGTTGAATTTTTGCAACAGCCTAGACTGTCACTAGATAAAGGACTTTTTTTTTGTTATTGGGGAGCACAACCCAAGGCCTCATGTATCCTTTTTGCAAGCATTCAACCACTGAGCCGTAGCCCCAGCCCATTTTTTTTTACTTTGCATTTTGAGGCAGGATCTTGCTAAATTATGCAGGCTGCCTCTAACTTTGAACTTGCAATCCTCTCGCCTCCACTTCCCAAGTTGCTCGGATTAAAGGTGTGCGACATTGTACCTGGCTAGATAAAGGACTTTTGTTTGCTCTCCACTCAAGCATAAGCTCTATCAGCTTTGTAAACAGATTTATATCTTTTTAGCAACAGAGTGTTTTATAGCCTTGTTTTGCTAAAGAAATATAGATATCAAAGATGTTGCTATAGTTTTGGTACTTTCTTTCCTGTTAGAAACAAAATTTATCAGTTTGGAAAGTATCGTTTTTGTTCTTATTGTAGGAGAGAAAAATCTATGCTGGAGCTATCCGTGTTTTTTCTGAAAATGACACAAAAAAATGAGTGGTGGCTGGGCATGTAGCTCACTCATAGAGCAAGAGCTTAGCATGTTTGAGGTCCCGACTTGGATCCCAGCACCAAAACAAACAAACAAACAAACAAAAAAAAAAAAAAAGGAAAAAAGGAAAAAAGAGAAAGAAGCCATAAGGGCTCTATGCTCATTTATAAACAAATTCATAATACACAACACACTGAGAAATAGAGATGAATAAATTGCTAGTACAATATACCAGTCAGGATTCTTTAGAGAAATAGAACCAATAGATTCTATCTATCTATCTATCTATCTATCTATCTATCTATCTATCTATCCTGCAGCTGTAGCCCTGTGGCATCCGATCCTGTCAGATCTCAGAAGCTAAGCAGGGTTGGCCCTGGTTGGTACTTGGATGGGAGACCACCTGGAAACACCAGGTGCTGCAGACTTGGGAGACAGACCGGGCAACCCACTCCCAAAAATCAGTCCACCATTGAAAATCCTATGAACAGCAGAGAAGCACTGACAATAGTGTTTCTCCTGTTGTACAAAGGGTCACTATGAGTTGGACACCAACTCTACCGCACCTAACAACATTATCTATCTATCCATCTATCTATCTATCTATCTATCTATCTATCTATCATCTATCTATCTACCTGTGAAGAGAGTTATAGGAATTGGTTCACACAATTAGGTAGTCCAAGAAGTCCCACAATCTGGCATTTGCAAGCTGGTGGACCCAAAAAAGCTGGTGGTTTATGTTGGTCTGAGTCCAAAGGCCTAGAAACCAGGAGAGCTTGTGTCAAGGACAGGAGAAGATGGATATACAGCTCAAACAGAGAGGGAATTTGCTCTTCCTCCACCTTTTCATTTTATTTGGGCCTTGAATTGGTAAGGACTGGTGATGGTGGGTCTTCTCTCTTTAGTCTACTCATTTAAGTACTAATATCTTCCAGAAGTGCATTTGTCAGCTCATCGTCACTGTGGTAGAGAAACCAACTGAGGCAAACTTATGAGGGAAGACATATTTATTGGAGGCTCACAGTGAAAGGACCAATTCATAATGGCGATGGGGCAGGCATGTCAGCACAAAGGCCCATGGCAGACATCAGCATAGTGGACCAGGAGGCAGAGAAAGAGGCTAGAACTGGGGCTCCAGGTAAAAACCTCCAAAGGCCCACCCCCAGGGAACCACTTCTGCAAAGCTAGACTCCCACCTCCCAAAGTTCCCGTTGTTGTTGTTGTTGTTAGGTGCCGTCGAGTCATGTCCGACTCATAGCGACCCTCATAGGGTTTTCAATGGCAGATTGTTTCCAGATTGCCTTGGGAGTGGGTTGCCATGTCCTTCTCCCATTTTTGCAGAGCTGGGAATCGAATTCGGGACCTCAGAGACTGCAGAGTGGCGCTCTACCAACTGAGATAAATCCCAGCCCCAAAAAGTTCCCGTAGCCTCCACAAACAGTGCCTCCAGCCAGAGACCCAATGTGGAAACATATGGCCTTGGGGGGAAACTTAGATCCAAACCAAGTTGTTGTTGTTCTTAGGTGCCAAGATGAGTCAGGTCCAACTAATAGCAACCCTATGTACAACAGAACAAAACACTCCCTGACGCTGTGCCATACACACAATCTTTTTTATGCTTAAGCCCATTGTTGCGGACACTGTGTCAATCAATCTAGTTGAGGTTCTTCCTTTTTTTTGCTGACCTACCATTCTTCCAAACATGATGTCTTTCTCCAGGGATTGGTCTTTCCTGCTAATGTGTCCAAAATACATAAGACACAGTCTAGACATCCTTGCTTCCAAGGAGTACTCTGGTTGCACTTCTTCTAGGATGAATCTGTTGGTTCTTTTGGCAAACCATGGTATAGTCAATATTTGTCTCCAGTACCGTAATTCAAAAACATTAATTCTTCTCCTGTCTCTCATGCTCAATGTCCAGCTTTCACAACCATATGATGCAACTGAAAATACCATGGCATGAGTCAGGCACACCTTCATCTTCAATGTGACATCTTTACTTTTCATCACTTTAAAGAGGTCTTTTGCAACAGATTTTCCCAATACAATGCATCTTTTGATTTCTTGACTGCTGCTTCCACGCATGTTGACCATAGAACCAAGTAAACCAAACTCTTGGACAACCTCATTCTTTTCTCCACTTATCATGAAATTACTTACGGATCCAGTTGTAAGGATGTTTGTTTTGTTGATGTTGAGGCACAATCCATACTGAAGGCTGTGTTCTTTGATTCTTCATCAGTAAATGTTTTAAATCCTCTTCACTTTCAGCAAGCAGACTTGTGTCATAAGTATAACGCATGTTGTTAATGAATCTTTCTCCAATCCTGATGCCATGTTCTTCCTCATAAAGTCCAGCTTCTCAGATTATTTGCTCAGCCTAGAAATTGAACAGGTATGGTGAAAGGATATAGCCCTGACACACACTTTTCTTGACTTTAAACCAAGCAGTGTTTCCTTGTTCTGTTTGAACAACTGTCCCTGGGACCATGTAAGGATTCCTCATGAGCATTAAGTATTCTGGTATTCCCATTGTTCACAACGTTATACATAATTTGTTGTGATCCACACCATCAAATGTCTTTGCATAGTCAATAAAACAAAGATAGACATCGTTTTGGCATTCTCTGCTTTCAGCTAATAGTCCATCTGACATCAGCAATGATGTCCCTGGTTCCACACTCTCTTCTGAATCTAGCTTGATTTTCTGGCAGTGCCCTGTCTATATACTGCTGCAGTCACTTTTGAATGATCTTTAGCAAAATTTTACTTGTGTATGATATTAATGATACAGTTCTATAATTTCCACATTCAGTTGGATCCCCTTCCTTGTGGATAGGTGCTAACATGAAATCTCTTCCAGTCAGTTGGCCAGGTAGCTGTTTTCCAAATTGCTTGGCATAGACAAGTAAGCACCTCCAGTGCTGCATCTGTTTGTTAAAACATCTCAGTTGGTATTCTTTCAATTCCTGGAGCCTTGTACTTTACCAATGCCTTCAAGGCAGCTTCCACTGTGTCCTTCAGTACCAATGGTTCCTGACCATATGCACCTTCTTGAAATGATTGATCATCCACCAATTCCTTTTGCTGCAGAGCCCAAGCTCAGTTGGTAGAGTGCTGCTCTGTGCTCTCTGAGGCCCTTGGTTTGAGCCCCAGCACCACAAAAATGGAAGAAGGATATGGTAACTCACTCCTGAAACAATCTCAAAACAATCAGCCATTGAAAACCCTATGACGGTTACTATGAGTTGGACCCAACTAGACAGCACCTAACAACAAAAAGCCCCTATGGAGTTGCTTTTTCTGAGCATTTCATTTTAATATAGTCACATATCACATAATTTGTGATCTTTTGTATCTCACCACTTTCTTTTAGCATGATAAAAAGTGTAATCAAGAGATATGGAGAATATTTAAATTTTCAAAGATTTATTATAATAAAAGACGCATTGCCATTAATCTCAAAGTACTCCCCATGGCTTCAAATACATTTGTCCCATCTTTGTCCCCCTTTCTGAAACCATTCTAGAGGTCTTTCTGTCTGTCTGTCTATCTGTCTGTCTGTCTTTCTTTCTTTCTTTTTCTTTCTGTCTTTCTGTCTTTCTGTCTTTCTTTCTTTTTTCCTAGTACTCAGGGGTTGAACCAAGGGCCTGGCACATACTTTGCAAGTCCTCTGCCCTGCCCAACCTGGAAGTTGTCTTTTGTGAATGTCTTTAGTTGTACTGTTGTGGCTGCCTAGATGTCCCAAATTGATTCAAAATGTTTACCTTTCATGGTCATTTTGACTTAAAAGAGCCAGAAATTGCAAGATGCCAGATATAGTAGATAAGGTTGATGAGGACACACCATGTTTTTATTTGACAGAAATTGCTGTACCAGAAGTGATGTGTGACACGGAGTATTGTCAGGATGGTGGATGAAACTAAAGACACTCAAAAAAGAGGACTTCCAGAACTGCTTTAGAAAGTGACACGAATGATGGGTTATGTGTACTTGAAGCCAAGGGGAGTGTTTTGAGGGGGATTAATGGCGATGTGTCTTTTACCATAATATGTTTTTTAAATTTAAACCATCATATTTTTTATCACACTGTATATTTTCAAGATTCACCCATGTTGTAGTAGGTAATTTCATTCTTTTTTTATAGCCAAATATTATTCATTGAATCAATATAATACATTTTGTTTATTCACTCATCAGTTCATGAACATTTGGGTTGTTTTCAGTTTGGGGCTATTATGAATAATCCAGCTAAGAATATTCTCGTTTTGTGTGGATGAATGTTTTCACTTCTTTTTGGTATATATGTATGAGTGCAATGTTGGGTCGTATATTAATTCTATGTTTAACATGTTTACAAACTACCAACCTGTTTTCCAAAGTGGGTGAATCATTTTACAATCTCATCAGCAATGTATAAGAGTTGCAATTTTTACACATATTCATCAACATTAGCTATTCTTTCTTTTCTATTTTAGCTAACCTAGTAGATGAAAAGTGGAATCACATTGTGGCTATTTTTTTAATAGCTTTATTGAGGTATAACTCCCTTACATACATTTCACCCATTTAAGGTATGCAGTTCAATGGTTTTTACTAAATTCACAGTTGTATAACCATCATGACTATCAAGTTGGGAACATTTTTATCACTTCTAAGATAAACTCTCTAACTTTTAGCAATGTCATTGTGGTTTTCCTCTTCACTTCCTTAATGAGCAATGATGCTGAACATCTTTGTATGTGCTTATTAATCATAGTATAAAATGTTTATTGAAATCCTTTGCCCATTTTAATGAGATTTAAATTTTTGTTATTATTAGATTCTTTACATATTCTAAATTTAAGTCCCAATCAGATATATGATTTGCAAATATTTTCTCTAATTTTGTGGGTTGCCTTTTTACTTTTTCTCTAGTGTCATTTTGGTTTGATTTTTGGTTTTTAGTTTTTTGAGATAGTGTCTTGCCATATAGCTCACGCTGGCCTGGGTCTTCTACATAGTCCAGGCTGGTTTTGAACTTGCAGTCCTTCTGCCTCAGCCTCTGGAGTGCTGGGATTACCAGTGCACCGCACCATGCCTGGCTTCTAATGTTGTTTATAGCACAAAATTTTTAATGTTAAAGAAATCAAAGCAAGACATGGTGGTGCCTTCCTGTGGTCCCAGCTACTTGGGAGCCTGAGGCAGGAGGATTATTTGAGCCCAGGAGATTGAGGCCAGCCTTGGCAACATTATAAGACCTGTCTCAAAAAAAAAAAAAAAAAAAAAAAGTGCAACGTAGCTACTTTTTTCTTTTGTTACTTTTGTTTCTGGTGTCGTATCTAAGACATCATTGTCTAATTCAGTGTCACAAAGATTTTTCTCCTATGCTTCCTTCTGTGAGTTATAGGGTTTTAGTTCCTACATTTAGGTCCATAATCCATTTTGATGTACATAGTGTGAACTAGGAGTTCAAATTCATTCTTTTGAATGTGGTTATTCAGTTGAATTACCACTATTTATTGAAAAGACTATTCTTTCCTCCTCTGAAGGTTTTGGCACCATTGCTCAAAATCAATTGATGAAATATGGGAGGGTTTGTTTATGGACACTCAGTTCGTGCCATTAGTCTATGTCTGCACTTAGGCTGTTACCATACTCTCTTGATTACTGTAGCTTTTGAGTAGGTTTTGAAATCAGGAAGTATGAGTCCTCAAATTTTGTTCCTCTTTTTCAAGTTTTTTTTTTTGGGGGGGAGGGTACTCTGAGTCTCTTACACTTCTATATGAATGTTAGGAGCAGCTTATCAATTTCTGAAAAAAATGATGCTGGCATTTAATAGGAATCACATTGAATCTGTAGATCAAACTGCAATATCACTATCTTTTTTTTCTCCCTCTGTTGGTAAGTGTTGGTGGTGTAGAGTAATACAGTATTGGTTTTTTCCATTATGCAACTATTACATCACTTTTGGTTACACTTTTATCAACTTAGAAGGTTTATGGAATCTTTTGACTAATAGGTAGTAAAACTCATATGCATATTTGGGTTATGTTCTCCTATTTTTTCCATGTACTCATGAAGTTGCACCATTTACACTGAAATTAGCCTCTCCTCCATTTTCCCTCTATGTTGATTCTCCTCCCCATCCCATTTTCTGCAATCTTTGCTTCCCTTTGGTAGTTCCCTTTCTCCTTCTTTCTCCTCTTTGTATTGTCCCTTCTTTGCTAAGTTTAACTGGGAGTAACACTATCTTAACAATATCAAGTCCTCTGATCCATGAGGATGGGATGTTTTCCACTTATTTAGGTCTTTGATTTCTTTCAATGGTGTTTTGTAGTTTTCAGTGTAAATGTCTTGCACTTCTTTTTTGAAATTATTCCTAAGTGTCTTATTCTTTTTGATGCCATTGTAAAATTGTGCTGTTTTCTTAATTTCAGTTTCAGATTATGCATTGCTAGTATATAAAAATACAATTGAAGCTAGACGTGGTATTGCATGCCTGGAATTCTAGCATTTGGGAGGATTATGAGTTCAACGCCAGCCTGTTCTTCTTGTTTTCTGCAACCTTGCTGAACTTGCTTATTAGTTCTAGTAGATTTTCAGTGGGTTTCTTGGAATTTTCTATCTAAAGATTAGATTACAACATCTACAGATACAGTTTTACCTCATTTTTTCTCATGTGGATGCCTTTTATTTATTTTTTCTTGTCTAATTGCTCTGAGTGGACCATCTAGTACAATGCTGAATTAAATGCAGATGTTTGTGGCTTGTTCCTGATTTTGAGGGAAAGACTTCAGTCTTTCACCATTAAGTACAATATTAACTTGGGTTATAATAACAGTATATATTATTTTATTCTATTTTTTGTGGTACTGGGGGGGTGAACCTGAGGTTTCATATCTGCATGTTTTTGCAAATGCTGTACCACTGAGCTGTACCCCTCGCCCATTTTTTTACTTTTTTTTTTTTGGAGACAGTGTTTTGCTAAATTACTCAGACTGCCTCTGGTCTTGAACTTGCTATCTTCCTGCCTCTGCCTCCCGAGGCGCTGGGATTACAGGTGTGAACTACAGCACACCTGGCTTTATATTAACACTTTAATAAACCATTTTTGAGGTACTAATCGTTTTATTAGAGTTTTTTGTTTTTACAATTTTAGAAATAGGACACAATATGATAGTAACAATTAAAATGCAAATTCAATCATTCAGCCAGCATCCTTAGTTGGAAGTAATAGAAATTAATTCTAGTTTATTGAAGCATAAAAGAAATTTGTTAAAGAGATATTGCTGAGGAGGATAAAGGAGTAGGGTCTGAGAATGGTCAGAACAAGAGGGCCCTAGCAGCAACCAGGAGCACAGATGAACTAGTGCTATGAATTAGTCCAGAAAGACACAGCAACCACTACAGCTGAATGCTACACGTTGGAATAGGGGCCCTGGTGACACTGGGTACAGCCCTGCTACAGAAACTGAAGTTGCCCCTGGAAATGGATGTTTCTGTCACCACTGCTGCCAGTGGCCACTGTAATCAATTCCTAATTTTTGCCTCCCTTACTGTAAATTCAATGTTGAAAGGGCTGGGAGTGTAGCTCAGTGGTAGTGCACTTGCCTAGCATGCAGGAGGCCCTGAGTTCCATCCCCAGGGCGGCAAAACAAAACAAAACAAAAATAAACAAACAAAACAAAAATAAAGTTGGGGGAAGGAGAGTGCAAGGGTACTTTCACTTTTGTCTTTTGAAACTCATGATACCTTGCAGTGGTGAGGAGGGAGAGAGCTCCATTCTAAGAGCCCATCTTTGGAACAAAACCAAGGCAGCTGAAGAATGCTATCTGGTCAGCATATCTTGTGTTGAAGTTGCAATTAGAGTTAGCCCGATGGTTTTTTCCTTAGATTATATCTTTATCTGGGGTCATTTTGGACAAGCTTGTGGAAGTGGCCACCAAGTATATAGATGGTGGATTTCTGCTGTATTTAATCATTGTGTATCATTTCTGTAACTATGAAATTCTATATGTAAGGATCATACTTATTATTATAGGTATGATCCAAAAATGGGGATATTTTTATATTCTTTCTCAGTTTAGATCTTAAGTACTAAAAACTTTGTGAATGATGTTTATTTTGTATGTGTGTGTGTACATGTGCATGGGCGTGAGTGGACTATCATACAGTATGATAAGATAAAAGATGACACGGTAGACAATTTTGTTTGTTTTCTAAGAACTACAGTGACTAGTCAGTAATTAGAACTGATTTTTGTTTGATGCTCAACCATAAAAGGGAAAGACATAAGCACTTTTCATATATTAGCTTACTAATTATAACAATAACTAAAGTATGTATTTTTATGCCATTATTTCATAGTGAGGGACAAAGTGTTACAAAGGTTAAGTAAATCTTCAGAGTTGCAACACTATTAAATGGTAGAGTGGGTTTGGAACCTGAGTTTCCAGAGCAATGTCCACACATCAATCTGCTATACTCTCTCTTACTTATCTTCCTCATCTGCTATCGTGAGTAGTCCTGAGGGGAGAAAAAAGATGTGTATGCTTCCAAAGGGCAATTATATGTTAAGAAGTCAAATCTATTGGTTCTCATGATGGCATATTATATTTACTATAACATAATGTTATAATTCCACTCCCAAGGCAATCCCGAAACAGTCAGCCATTGAAAACCCTATGAAGGTCGCTATGAGTCGGATACCAACTCAACAGCATCTAACAACAACAACAACAACAATGTTATAATTGTGAAATATATGGACTATGAAGTTTCTCTAAAAAGTAATTCTTGAGCTGGGCGTGGTGGCGCACACCTGTAATCCCAGCAGCTCAGGAGGCAGAGGCAGGAGGATCGTAAATTCAAGACCAGAGGCAGTCTGTGTAATTTAGCAAGATGCTGTCTCAAAAAGTAAAAAAATAGGCTGGGGCACACAGCTCAGTGGTACAGCACTTGCAAAGCATGCAAGCACAAGGCTCTGGGGTCAACCCCCAATACTGGAAAAAAAAAGTAATTCTTAGCTCCTGTCACCCCGTTCCTTTTTTTTTTTTTCCCAATGGCACCTTAGGTCCTTTCACTGAATGTCCCAAGAGGCAATTTGGTTCAACATATTTAAAACACAATTCATTGCTTTATCCTCTAATAACTTTTTCTTCCCCTCAACTGACACATCCTGCCACCTTCCATTCTGTTTGTTGTTGTTAGGTGCCCTCAAGTTGGGTCCCACTCGTAGTGACCCTCAGAGGGTTTACAATGGCTGATTATTTTGGGATGGTTTTAGGGAGTGGAGAGCCACATCCTTCTTCGCCTTGCACTCTAAAGACCATTATTGTCAAGGCTTAGTGCTTCTGTCTTCACTTCATTCTCTTAAACCTGCTCCTTTCCATGCAAAATTTCACTACCCTAAGTTCAGCCTCTGCAATGTTGCATTGCAGAGGTAACTGACTAGTATTCTGTCCTCATCTTTCTGCCTTCTCTTTTCTTCTTTTATCTCACACATAGGTTCAAAATTATCTTGCTAAAGCAGTGGTCTTTATACCCTTTGGGAAACACACTGTATCAACAAAAATGCTTGTGCATGAATTTCTAGTATATTAATTTCTAAGTCATGTACACAGGTGAATAAACATATCCGTACATTGTAAAATGTACACATATATCAATAGGAACTTAAAGGAAGACACAAAGAAAATAAATTTTTAATTGAAATTCTTATTTGAGTTCTTAGAAGGCAAAACATTTTTGTTCTTCCTACAATTGAAAATATTCCACTGTTTTAAAAAATACTTATATTGGCCTAATAATTTGTGATGCGGTGATTCAGAAGTATGTTTCTAATTCAGTTTATTTTGAATATAGATTTAAATTGCCATCATAGCTGATGAAGATATTCTCAGTTACAAGTACCAAATGCACCAAATTTGCATTACTAAATCCTAATATTCATTTCCATCTGGCAATTATGCAATATTTTATTGAAATTCATCCCATAATGAGCCAGGAATGGCGGTGCACACCTGTAATCCCAGCACTTGAGAGGCAGAGGCAGGAGGATAGTGTATTAGAGGTCAGCCTTAGGCTACATAGCGAACTCAAGGCCAGCCTGTCTACAAAGCAAAAACCTGCCTTAAGAAAAAAGTCCACCAATAAATTTACTGATGTTGAAGAATTATTCATGCAAGCTAATTGAAAGATATTATAGCCAGGTGCAGTGGGGCATGCCTATTATCCCAGCAACTCGGGAGGTGGAGGGAAGAGGCAGCCTGCATAAATTAGCAAAACCCTGTCTTAAGATAAAATAAATAATGGGCTAGAGGAGCAGCTCAGTGGTAGTGTTTGCAAAGTATGCACAAGGCCCTGGGTCAGCCCTGCAATCTGACAAAAATAATTAAACAAATAAAATAAAATAAAAAGTTAAAAGGGGTCATAGGTGCTTGTTTGTTTTCTGTTTTTTGTAGTGCTTTTTTTTTTTTTTCTTTTTGTGCTGGAGACCAAATCCAGCACCTCATTCATGATAGGCAAGTGCTCTACCATTGAGCACCCCCAGTCCCTGATTCTACTATGTAAAGGCCATGTTTTTGTGTTGTCTTCTTTGTTTGTTTTTATAAAAATAGCCACAATGACAACCTGTGACACATAAATTCCTTTTAGGAGACCTCTCTTACTATTTATGACATCTAACTCATGGACAGAGAAGTGTGGCTGCCAGCATTACTCCAAATATTGTTGTTGTTGTTGTTAGGTGCCATCGAGTCGGTATCCGGCTCATAGCGACCCTCATAGGGTTTTCAATGGCTGACTGTTTCGGGATTGCCTTGGGAGTGGATTGCCAGGCCCTTCTCCCATTTTTGCGGTGCTGGGAATTGAACTCGGGACCTCAGAGGCTGCAGCGCAGCGCTCTACCCACTGAGCTAAATCCCAGCCCATTCTCCAAATATTAGGTATCATCAAAGTCGAATTATTTTAAAGAACACTAAATCAAAGTTCTAATGTTTCCTCTACATCCCAGGGAAGCATCTTATGAACATCCAGGAATGAGCACATATCCCATTAGAGACACTATCCTAACGCACCAGCTGATCCTTTCACTGTCCTAACAACAAATCCTTGTTACTATCCATTGTCTGATTGTTCATTGATAAAGCCCAATCTCTCTCTCTAGATAACTCTGTACCCGCAGGGCCCTCTACTTTCTCGCTGGCCTAGCTGAGCCCTTCAGTACTGCCTGTCCTTCAAACTTAGGGACAGGCTCTGACCCTGAGCTGAGGGACCATCTCAACAACTCACACTTCGCCCTCAGCCAGCCTTTCTAAAGGGCACAGGCTGACCTTAGCATCTTCATTCCCCATTACAGTTTTTTGGACTAGTGTCCTCATTCCTATGTGCTTAGATTGAGTCCCAGGCTAAACAATTATAACAGCAAACACTATAGTCTTACTCTTTGCCTGTTTTTATTCTGACTGCTTTATACATGTTAATTTATTTTACTTATTTATTTTTTTACAGCACTAGAGGGTTGGACCCACAGTCTTACACATTTTGTAAGTGTTCTGCTACTGAGCTGCACCCCCAGGCCCCCCCTTTTTTTTTACTTTTTATTTTGAGATAGAATTACAGTAAATTATACAGACTGCCTCTGGCCTTGAACATGCCATCCTTCTGCCTCTAGATACTGTGGTTGATTCTAAAGAAAAAAGACCTTGTAGGAAGGAAATGGGCTGATAGAATATATGACCAATTATCAATGTTGTTGTTGTTGCTGTTAGGTGCCATGGAGTCAAATCTGACTCATAATGACCCTATGTACAACAAAACAAAACACTACCCAACACTGTGCCATCCCTTGGCTCTATGTCTGATGGTGCTTCTCTGCTATTCATAGAGTTTTCAAAGCCTGATTGTTTTGGGAGTGGTCTGCCGGGTCCTTCTCCTAAACCTACAGCACCTGATAATCCCTAGCAGTCTCCCATCCAAGGACTAACCAGGCCCTACCTTGCTTAGCTTCTGAGACCAGATGAGATCAGATGCAAAGGTGGTATGGCTGTAAACTATTAATGCTTACTCTAGTTGTTGTTGTTGTTAGGTGCCGTCGAGTCAATATCCGACTCATAGCGACCCTCATAGGGTTTTCAATGGCTAACTGTTTCGGGATTGCCTTGGGAGTGGATTGCCAGGCCCTTCTCCCATTTTTGCGGTGCTGGGAATTGAACTCGGGACCTCAGAGACTGCAGTGCAGTGCTCTACCAACTGAGCTAAATCCCAGCCCTAAGTAAGAATGAGTAGTAATGTTTACTCTTACCGTATCCTAAACACTGTCCTGTTCGCCTTATGCTCATTGTCCCTTTAACTGCCAAGATGATCTTGTGAAGATGTGTTTCTATTTTCTAGACAAAGAAGTTGAGGCTTAGAAAATTTAAGTAATTTTCCTAAGCTCACATAACCAAATCAATTGGTTCAGCTAGGAACTGAACCCCGGTATGTCTGAATTACGTCTGCTAGAGGGTAGGTTGGTGTGGAGGGGCACTATGGTTACCAGCCTTTATATAACTTCCATTAACTTGTCCAAAATGATCCCAGACTAATACATAATCCAAGGAAAAATCATCGAGCTGGCTCTAATTGTGGGCTGGGATTTAGCTCTGTTGGTAGAGCACTGTTCTGCAGTCTCTGAAGTCCCAGCACCACAAAAATGGGAGAAGGACATGGCAATCCACTCCCTAGGCAATCCTGAAACAATCAGCTATTGAAAACCCTGTGAGGGTCACTACGAGTCAGACAGGACTTGATGGCACCTAACAACAACAAACTCTAATTGCAACTTCAACACAAGATATCCTACCCAGATCGCTGCATTCTTTAGCTTCCTTGGTTTTGTTCCAAAGATGGCCTCTTAGAATGGAGCTCTCTACCTTCTTACCACTGCAAGGTATCACGAGGTCAGGATGAAAAACTAGGGAATGGGCAAAATATATTCAACCATGAAATTTGAATCCATGTAAATCTAGAAATAAGACAAAACAAGTACAGATATTACAAATTAGGACATACATATTTGAACAAGGAGGAAGAGCTACAAAGAGAATGGAGGTGAACATTTTTCTGGTGGTGTGGCCCAGGATGCAACGTCAGAAACTAAGAAAGGAAAAGAAGGCAACCCACCCAAGGGAGCAGCCCACATGTGGTGCCAGCACCTGACTGGGGTACCTGTGGGGACGGCTGCGTCAATGCAATGAGGGGAGGCCATGCAGGGCAAGGAGGGCGTTCATGTGAGGTAGTGGTGGTGGCTCAGTGCAATATCAGAGTCTGAGCCAGATGAGGAAGCGTCTATGCATGAGAGTGACCAAGTGACAGTGTCAGAGTCCAAGTAGAGTGAGGAGGGTATCCACATGGGAGCATGGAGTCAGCGTTTGAGTACAATGAAGAGGGAATCCCATGGAAGAGCATAAAAACTTTTGTGGGTTTTGTGGGTTTCTTAATTTTTTTTTTTTTTTTTTGTGGTACTTGGGGATTGAACTCAGGGCCTCATGCCTGCTTCATAAGTGTTTCCTTTTTTTATTTTTTATTTTTTAATTTTTTTATCTTGATACAGGCTCTAGCTAACTTATACAGGCTGCCTCTGGCCATGAACCTGTGATCCTCCTGCCTCCACCTCCCAAGTTGCTGGGATTATAGGCATGAGCCACTGTACCCAGCCATAAAAAAGATTTTCCGGGCTGGGGGAGTGGCCAAGTTGTAGAGTCTTTGACTTGCTTGTGCAAAGCCCTGGGTTCAATCTCCAGCACTGGGGGAAAAAAAAAGCTTTTTGTACTTAACTTTCCATTTTTTTGAAAGCCTGTGGTTGTTTTTAAAAATGTATCTTAAAAGCCAGGTGCAGTGGAGCACACCTGTAATCCCAGCAGCTCGGGAGTCGGAGGCAGGGGGATCACAAGTTCGAGACCAGGGGCAGTCTGCGTAACTTAGTGAGACCCTGTCTCAAAAAGTAAAAAATGGGCTAGGGGTGCAGCTCAGTGGTCCAGCACTTGCAGAGCATGCAAGCGTGAGGCCCTGGGTCCAACCCCCAGAACTATACACACACACACACACACACACACACACGCACAAAGTATCTTAAGATAGCAGATTTTTCTCCCTGTTAATACAGATAATTACGTGGTGGAAAATAATACTGAAAATATATTTAAATTATTATTGGATATGCATGTACTTGCCTGTAGCTGTAGCACTGTGGTGTCTGATCCCATCAGATCTTGGAAGCTAAGCAGGGTTGGACCTGGTTAGTATTTGGATAGGAGACTGCCTGGGAACACCAGATATTGTAGGCTTGGGAGAAGGACTTGGCAACCCACTCCCAAAAATCAATTCACCATTGAAAATCTATGAATAGCAGAGAAGCACTGACAATAGTGTTTCATTTGTTGTAAGTAGAGCCACTATGAGTCGGACAACTACTTGACGGCACCTAACAACAACAACAACATGCATGCAATATACATGCCAACTGTATCACATTAATCACATAACACTGATTCCTTTCACACTGTGTCTTGCTTTTCTAATACATAATTTTGGATGCACCATTAAGGAATCTTGTCATGCTAATTTAATAAAGTATCTTAATGCTACATAAAGGACATGAAATGAGTGGACATCATGTAGACGCTGAGAACTCTCAGACCACCTCAAACTGCAATTCCCATTCATTTCATTTCTCACCACTGCCTAACAATGCAGACTTACAGAAGTTTCTGGGACTCCATAGCAAAAGTTGAACCTTGGAATCAACTTTTAAATTCCTTATGTTTTCATACTTGTTTTCTTCCTCCTCCCATCTTTCACCCCTCCTTTCTTCTCCCTCCCCTCCCCTCCTCCCCCACCCCTTCTTCCCCTTCCCTCCTCCATCTTCCCCCTTTGCTCTTCCCCTCGTTCCTCTAAGGTGCTGGGGATCAAAGTCATGTCCATAAGCTAACTAGGCAAGTACTCTAGCACAGAATCACATCCTCAGCCCGCTTGTTAGCTTTGCGTGTTAACTTGCCACCACCACACAGATGCAATGTCTGGGCCACATCAAGGTGGGGTTGCTTCATTTCCTGACTTCTGGGAAGCCATGGTTGCAAGAGCTATCACTGGGGAGGCTGTGCCCTATTAAAGGAACACACATTAGAACATAGGTACAGGACAGCCACAAATGCACTCTGAATAGATCAGGGTGAGAATGTCCTACTTTCCCAGCTCCCACTCATCCTGTGGTAGAGAGGCTTCTCTGCTCTTCTGTCTTTCAATAGCTGTCTGTGGGACGTTTTTGCATCATTTTCTTCTATACTTCAATGAAAGTACACTTTCAGAACACAAGAAATGACACATTGGGTCAGAATAATGGTTTGATGGGCTCAAAATTTGTAACACTGATGATACTATCAACCCATTTCATACTGGTGGTTACGTGCCATCAAGTTGTGTCCGACTCATAGCAACCCTTGTAGGGTTTTCAGTGGCTGACTGTTTCGGGATTGCCTCGGGAATGGATTGCCATGTCCTTCTCCCATTTTTGTGGTGCTGGGAATTGAACTTGGGATCTCAGAGACTACAGAACAGCGCCTTACCAACTGAGCTAAATCCCAGCCCCTTCATACTGGTAGTGGTTCTAGACTCTGGTCTCCAAACTTGTGCCTCACACATACTTTTGCAAGTGTTCTACCACTGGGGTCCACATACCCCCAGCCCATTTTTTAATATTTTATTTTGAGTCAGGGTCTCACTAAGTTATGCAGGCTGCCTCTGGCCTTGAACTCATGGTCCTCTTGCCTCTGCCTCCTGAGTTGCTGGGATTACAGGCTTGAACCACTGCGCCTGGCTCAAGGAATCTTTTTGTTATTAACTTGTGATGAAATTTTAAAAAGCCAGTAAGAATAATGTGGGAGGACATGTCCAAATGTCATTTTGGAAGAAAGTACTGTTTATCCTGAGACTACATCCTTCACAGTTTTAGTTTCAAAAATATCCCTGATTTTATGAAATATAGGTGGTAGGAGATAGTGAGAGGTTTGTTGATCTTCAGTGTTCTTCCTGAGCAAAGTATAAAATAGGCAACCTCATGTCAGTCCCTATGCAACTGTTTTACAGTACTTTTGTTTTCAGTTGTGGTAAAATACACATAACTTAAAAATTACCATCTTTTTTCCCCCAGTACTGAAGAATTGAACCTAGGGTCTCCTATATGCTGGGAAAGTGCTTTACCACTGAGCTATACCCCAGCCCTTTTTTAATTTTTTGAATTTTGAAACAGGATGTCACTAAGGTGTGCAAGCTACCTCCGGCCTCCAACTCAGCCTGCCTCTGCCTCTCTTTTTTGAGTTGCTAGGATTACAGGTATGGACCACGGTGCTTGGCTTAAAATACACAATCTTTTTTTTTTATTAGAAATTTTTAATGTACATCATAATGTGATTCATTTTGACATGCTTTTCATTGTGACAATTTTCATATATGCAACTTGATAAACATTATTCATATAGGTTACCCCTTACCCTCCCCTATGATTCCCCCCTCCCCCCTTCCCATCTAAGTTTCCCATCCAAGTCTTCTCTATCTTTTACTATATAGTATTTTCCTATATGTCCTTGGGTTCCATTTCTGTTTAAGATAGAAACTTTTCCTGTAGTGGTCTTTGTTTTTATCTTGTTAGAACAATCACATGCGATTTCTAGTCCATTTATATTGACCTCATTCTTATCTCCCCCCCATTTATTATGATCTGACCTTTGAGTAGGATTTTTCCTTCTTGTAATTTTGAATCAGCTCCCTCATATGAGTGAGAACATGTGTTGTTTCTCTTTCTGAGCTTGTGTTCGTTCACTTAAAATAATTTTCTCTAATTCCATCCATTTTGCTACGAATGATCCTATTTCAATTTTCTTGATTGCTGAATAGTATTCCATTGTGTATATATACCATAGTTTTTTTATCCATTCTTCTGTTGAAGGGCACTTTGGTTGATTCCATATCCTTGCTATTGTGAAAAGTGCTGCATTGAAAATGGAGATGCAGGTGTCTCTGTGGTATGATGGCCCATCTCCCTTTGGGTAGATTCCCAATAGTGTTATAGTTGGGTCATATGATAGATCTATTTTTAGTTTTTTGAGGTACCTCCATATTGATTTCCACAGTGGTTGGACCAATTTACAGCTCCACCAACAATGTAAGAGTGTTCCCTTTTCCCCGCTACCTCACCAGCATTTGTTGTTGTTTGTTTTATTGATCTTGGCCATTCTTACTGGTGTAAGGTGAAATCTCAGCATTGTTTTGATTTGCATTTCCCTAATGGTTAGGAATGTTGAGCACTTTTTCATGTGTTTCATGGCTTTATGGACCTTTTCATTTGAGAACTGTCTACTCAGTTCCTTTGCCCATTTGTGTGTTGGGTTGTTTGGTTTTTGGGGTTTTTTTTTTTTCTTGAATCCTTATAAATTCTAGTAATTAGACCTTTGTCAGATGTATAGAATGCGAAGATTTTTTCCCATTCCGTAGAGGTTTCCTTGACTCTGTTAATTGTTTCTTTTGCTGAAAATACACAATCTTAACTACCTTAGAATATACAGTTCAGTGGTATTAAATACATTCAAATTATTGTACAACCTTCCCAACCACCCATTTCCAGAATTCTTGTCATCTTGCAAAATTGAAACTCTGTACTCATTAAACAACTCCCCATTCCTCCTTCTCCCCTCTCCCTGACCTCCATCATTCTACTCTCCATCTCTATGAATTTAACTACTACAGATACTTCCATTAGTGGAAGGATATAGTATTTTTGTGTGTATGTGATTGAATTATACTACTTAGAATAACATCTTTGAGGTTCATCTCTTTGTAGCATATGTTAGAATTGTCTTCTTTTTTAAAGCTGGATAGTATTCTATTCTCCCATGTGTCTGTCAGTTTGTCATGCTGTGAGGGCTTGCATGGTGCTATGATGCTCAAAGCTATGCCTCGGTATTTCAGATACCAGCAGGGCCACCCATGGTGGACAGGTTTCAGCTGAGTTTCCAGACTAACGCTAGGGAGAAAGACCTAACAGCCCACTCTCAAAACAATTAGCATTGAAAATTCTATGAATAGCAAAGAAACACTATCAAATATAGTGCCAGAAAATGATCCTGGCCCCAGGCTGGAATGAGTTCAAGAAACAACTGGAGAAGAGTTGCCTTCTCAAAGTAGAGTCAATCTTAATGACAGGGATGGAGGAAAGCCCCTAGGACCTCCTTTTGCTGATGTGGCATGACTCAAAATAAGAAAAAACACAGTGGCTGTAACAATGACGGAAACATGAGAAGATCATGTGTACGGCATAATGTTGGCTAGTGTTTCGTTCTGCTGTACTAAGGGTTGCTATGAGTCAGATCTGACTTGATGGCACCTAACAACAACATATTCTCTGCTATAATTTCTGTGTTGGGTATAAGTTCTTTTAAATGCCAAATTCAGGGATCGAGGTTTGCTGCCGGACTCCCAAATTCATGTTCCCAGAGTCTGTGACCTTTGAGAATATGGCTGTGAACTTCACCCTGGAGGAGTGGGTTTTGTTGGATCCTTCCCAAAACAAGACTCACAGACATGTGATGCAGGAAACCGTGAGGACCCTGGCTGCTATAGGAAAAGAAGATGTAGACCAGAGCATTGGTGATGACTATAGAAATGTCAGGAGACATCTCAGGAGTGAAGTGGAACAGAATATCTGTGAACATAAAGAAGGTAGTCAATGTGGAGGAAAAATTCAGCTGCATTCTAGATCCTATGGTGTACGAGAATAATCCTCATGGATTAGGACCACGTGAAAGGCAAGTGTGAAAGATACGTCCTCACTGTTCATTCATTCCAAAATGAGCCAACCTTGTCGCAGACAGGATACATACCATATAAATAGCAGGAATATGAGAAGAAACTGTATACAATCCTTCAGTTGTGTCCAATGCTTTCTTTTTCTATTTCTTTTTTATTTTTCGTGGTACTAGGGGTTGAACCCAGGGCCACGCACCTGCATGCTTTGCAAGTGCTGGACCACTGAGCTGCGCCCCCAGCCCATTTTTTTTTTCTACTTTTTAAGACAGGGTCTCACTAAGTTAAGCAGACTGCCTCTGGTCTCGAACTTGCAATCCTCCTGCCTCCGCCTCCCAAGCTGCTGGGATTACAAACGTGCGCCACCGCGCCCAGCCAACGCTTTCTTGAAGCATGTGAGTACTTACACTGCAGAAAAACTCTATGAATGTAAGGAAGTATGTAGATCCCTTGCTGATCCCTGTTTCCCTTGATACCAAGAAAGAACTCACACGGGAGAGAAACCCTATGGATGTAAGCAATATGGGAAAACATTCATTTACCAGTTCCCCTTGACACCATGAAAGAAATTGCATTGAACAGAAACCCTATGGATATAAGCAGTATGGGAAAGCTTTCATTTGGCTTAGTTCTTCATGAAGCCATGAAATGTTTCACAGTGGAAAGAAATCCTATAGGTGTAAGCAATATGAGAAAGCTTCTGTTTATCCTACTCTTCTCACATAGAGGGAAACCCTACAGATGTAACCAATATCAGAAAGCCTTCACTTCTTTTACCTTTGATGCTATGAAATCACTCACAGTGAAGAGAAACTCTGTGTATGTAAGTGCTGTGAGAAAGCCTTCATGATGTGCAAGCCCTTACAAATACATAAATGAATTCACAGTGGACAGAAACCCTATAGATGGAAGCAACGTAGAAAGCTTTCATTTGTTCCAGTTCCTTGTAAAGCCATGGCAAGATTCACCACGGCAAGAAACTCCATAAATGGAAGCGATGTGGAAAAGCCTTCACTTATCTCAGTCTCCTTCAAAAGCATTAAAGGAACCACTTTGGAGAGAAACCCTATGGATGTAAGCAGTGTGGGGAAGCCTTCACTTTTCCCGGTCACTGTCAAAGGCATGAAAGAACAAACAGTGGAGAGAACCCATATAGACGTAAGCAATGTGGGAATGTCCTTACTACTCCTAGTCCCCTTCAATCTCATGAAATGATTCACAATGGAGAGAGACCCTATGGAGGTAAGCAGTGTGAGAAAGACTTCAGAATGGGCAGGTCCCTGCAAAGACATGAACAAACTCACAGTGGACAGAAATCCTAAGAATGTAAGCAGTGTTGGAAAACATTCACTCATTCTACTTCCTTGCAAGACAATGAATGGATTCACAGTAGAGAGAAACTTTATGAATGTAAGCAATGTGGAACTTTTCTTCTTTGAGTGAGGCTCAGAGACACGTGCAGTGTCACACTGGAGTAATATCTGATGTATATAAGCAATATTATAATGACATTTCTCATAAAGCCCTTCAGGACCATGAAAGAATTCACACTAAAGAGAAATCCTAAATACAAAGTCTGTGTGAAAGCCACTTATTATTTGAGTAAATTTTGAATACGTGGATGGACTCACATTGGAGAGAAACCCTATGAATGCAAGCAATATGGGAAAGCCTTAGCTTCTTCTGGTTCAGAAGTAAATAATTATACTGCAGATTATCCCCAAGGAGAATGTGGGAAACCCCCATTACCACAAGGTCTTTCTAGCAAACACAACAAAGCATATTGAAAAAAACTCATATCGGTGTAAAATGTATGGTAACATCTCTAGACATCTCAGTTCAATTCACAAACATAAAAATTCACTGTAGTGAGAAAGCTTGATTAGAAGAAATGTACAATAGTCTTCATTGGCCTGCAAGTACAAACACAGTCTAAACCTTGTAAATGTGAAAAATAATATTGTCAATTATAACAAATAGTTTCAAAGTCCTGTGAAAATTCCTCATAAGGTAGAATTCTATTAGCACAAGTAATGTGAAGAGACTGGTGTAAAGTAATATATTTAGAATTCTTCAGAAATAACCTGAAGAAAATGTTCAGAAAGTTATAAATACACTGTGCTTACACTTAAACTCCTGCAGCAGTACCACTGTGGCATCCGATCCAGTAAGATCTTAGAAGTTAAGCAGGGTCAGATCTGGTTAGTACTTGGATGGGAGACTACCCGGGAACACCAGGTGCTATAGGCTTGGGAGAAAGACCAGGCAAATCACTCCCAAAAATCAATCTGCCATTGAAAACCCTGTGAATGGCAGAGAAGCACAACAATAGTGCTTTATGTGTTGTACATGGGGTCATTATGAGTTGGACACAGCACCTAACAACAACAACAACAACAACAACAACAACAACAACAAACTTAACGCAGATTTCTGGACTATGTATTTCTAATCTCATTCTTGAAAATAAATGTTGAGGTAAAATAATTCATTATGGTTTGTTTAAGCAACAGTGTATAAGCTTAATAGGTAGTCCCTCTTTAAATAAAATCAAGGTAAAAGTGGTTGCTCCTTTTATTTTGGGCTGGGATTTAGCTCAGTTGGTAGAGTGCTGCGCTGCAGTCTCTGAGGTCCCGAGTTCAATTCTCAGCACCACAAAAATGGGAGAAGGGCCTGGCAATCCACTCCCAAGGCAATCCCAAAACAGTCTCCCATTGAAAACCCTATGAGGGTCGCTATGAGTCGGATACCGACTCGACGGCACCTAACAACAACAACAACAACCTTTTATTTTAAACCATGTTGAATGCATAGTGGAATTGAGTTATATTCCTAATATGCCCATAGACTTAATTTTTTTTTTTTTTTTTTTTTTTTTTTGCGGTACTGGGGGTTGAACCCAGGGCCTCGCACCTGCATGCTCTGCAAATGCTGGACCACTGAGCTGCGCCTTCAGTCCATTTTTTTTTTACTTTTTGAGACAGGGTCTCTCTAAATTACGCAGACTGCCTCTGGTCTCAAACTTACGATCCTCCTGCCTCCCCACCTCCCAAGCCGCTGGGATTATAGTTGTGCACCACCACGCCAGGCGTTCTTAACTTTTATACATATACATTGTTTCTTCAGGACAAATGACATTTTTAAAGTGGATTTAATATTTTTTGCTTGTTGATATATATTTTCTTCAAAGATTTCTGTATGTTTTTAGAGTTTCTTAACTTTCATACTTTATAGATTAACAAGTGTTATCTTTTTCATATACAAAGAAGATAACTAAAAAATAATCATAAATTAGATCAAGTTTACAAGTCTGCCAAGGTTTCCCTTTCATGGTGAGTCATTATGAATATGTATCTACAAATAATATTTATTTCCTTATGTAGATTCTGTCATGATGTTGTTGTTGTTGTTGTTGTTGTTGTTATTATTATTTTGCAGTACTAGGGGGTTGAACCCAGGGCCTTGCATTCTACCACTGAGCTGCACCCTTGGCCCCTTTTTAATTTTTTATTTTGCGAGAGGGTCTCGCTAAG
The DNA here is from genome assembly GCA_007922755.1 of Pedetes capensis. Taxonomy (NCBI): domain Eukaryota; kingdom Metazoa; phylum Chordata; class Mammalia; order Rodentia; family Pedetidae; genus Pedetes; species Pedetes capensis. The sequence continues at coordinate 3,448 of VMDO01025699.1, read as the reverse complement.
TTACACAGGTTGCCTCTAGCCCCCAACTTGCAATCCTTCTGCCTCTGTTTCCTGAGCCACTGGGATTACAGGTGTGCTCACCACGCCTGACTGTGTTAAAATTGTTATACCTTTCATTTTCATCATAATTTATCCTTCACTAACCATACCAAGGGCTGGGATTTAGTTCAGTTGGTAGAGTCTGCAGTCTCTGAGGTCCCGAGTTTGATTTCCAGCATGACAAACATGGGAGAAGGATGTGGCAATCTACTCCTATGGCAATCCCAAACAATCAGCCATCGTAAACCCTATAAGGGTCGCTGAGTCAGACATGACTCAATGGCACCTAACGACAACAACAACAACCATACCAATGGGAGAAGGACCCGGCAACCCACTCCCAAAAATCAATCCGCCATTGACAACCCTATGAATAGCAGAGAAGCACTGACAATAGTGTTTCACCTGTTGTACATAGGGTTGCTTTGAGTTGGATACCAACTTGACAGCACCTAACAACAACAACAACAACCATACCAAAGGATAAATCATGCCAGTTTGCATGCCCTCTTGCAAGAGACCAGCAAGACCATACCTTTGGTCACAAATGATGGAATAAATTGTAGTAATAAATTTGTCCATGTACTATTAAAAAAAAGTTGACGAACAATCACCTACAAAATACATAGACTTTAAGAGAGCAGTTTGATAAGTTCAGGCAAATGTGTTGATCAATGTAACTGCCACCCTAATTGAAATACAGAACATTTTTAGTGTCCCAGAAAGTTCCCTTGTGCCTCTTTTTGGTTACTCTCTCCTCCCAAACAACCACTGTTCTGATTTTTATCACTATGAATTAGTTTTGCCTGTTCATTTAATATAAATGGAATTATACAGTATGACTCCATGGCACCAAACAACAACAAAATGTACTTATTTGTGTCTGGCTTCTTTGGCCCGATATAAATTTATTTTTGGAATTCAGCCACAATGTTGTTACTCATTCCTTTTTATTGCTAAGTATTATGACATTGTATGATATATGCAGCTTTTTAAGTCAAATCTCATTTGGTTTGCTTCTTGAAGATGTTATGAATAAAGCTGTTATGAAAAAAAAATTTTTTTGCAGTGCTAGGTATTGAACCCAGGGTCTTCTGCATGCTAGACATTTACTCTACCACTGAGCTATGGCCCCTAGGCCCTTGAACATTATATATCTTTTCATGGACATATATTTTCATTTCTCTTCAGCAAATACTTAGGAGTAGGATCATTCTCATTGGAAAGTTGTATGTGTAACTGTATTTAAAAATGCCTAACAGTTTTGAAAGTGTTTTGTTTTTACCATTTTACCTTCTCTTCTTCCCTCCCTAGGTGTATATGAAAGTCACAGTTTTTCCGCATTTTCACCACTGGCTATTGTCAGTTTTTAGAATTTGAAGTATTCTAGTAGGTGTGTGCCTGCAGCTGTACCACTGTGGCATCCAATCCTGTCAGATCTCAGAAGCTAAGCAGGGTGGGGCCTGGTTAGTACTTGGATGGGAGACTACCTGGGAACACCAGGTGCTATAGGCTTGGGAGAAGGACACGGCAACCCACTCCCCCAAAATAATCAGCTATTGAAAACCCTATGAACAGCAGAGAAGCACTGACAATAGTGTTTCACCTGTTGTACATAGGGTCGCTATGAGTTGGACACTGACTCAATGGTGCCTAACAACAATAACAACAAAGTAGGTGTGTGATCATACCTGTGCAATTTTTTATATATTCCCCTAGCCAGATAATTTCCAGGAATATTGCCAGATGAATTTTCTAGGACAGAAATCTTTGTGTAGAAGTGAATGAAACACAAATTACGTGGAAAGTGGAGTTGGTTGCCCTCTACAATCAAACATTGGAGGGTAGAGGTGGCGCTGCCCTCAGGATGACCAGAACCACTGTCAGATCACTCTCCCACACCCTGTCTCTCTCTCTTGTGCTTTTCTCTGTACATGGCTTCGTCCACACAGTTCAGCTGTCCCCCCTACACTGGAATCCTGTCTTCCATTAAGTCTGGGCTGTCATCCACACAGCTTCCACCTGCACAGAGAAGAATGCATTTTCCTGTCAGTTCCAGCTGGAAAACTCTGAACTTCCCGGCCTGGGACAAATGTTATCTCTGATCCAATCACAATTTTTAGGGTGGACACCAGCCTTGGTCAAGTGCCCACCTGAGTTGAAGAATGGGGAAGCTGAGATTGGGTAGCCCTGGTATAATTGTTTGGAATGGAGAAGGGGAGTTTCCAAAGAAGTAGAGTGCTCTTTGAAGCAGGTGAAACAATAGATGTCTATATCACCTCTGATTTAAAAGAAATTATTTATTTATTTATTTAGGTACTGGAGGGTTGAACCCAGGGCTTCATACATGCTAGGCAAGTGTGCTACCACTGAGCTACACCCTCAGCCCCTTTTTTATTTTCCATCTTGAGACAGGATCTCGATAAATTACATAGGCTGCACCTGGCCTCAAACTCATGATTCTTCTGACCCCGCATGCAGTCTCGTTAGGATTACAGGTGTGCACCACTGCACCGGCTTTAAAGAAGTTTTATACTTCTACAGCCTGCAGCTGTAACCCTGTGGCCTCAGATCCTGTCAGATCTCGGAAGTTAAGCAGGGTGGGGCCTGGTTAGTACTTAGATGGGAGACCACCTGGGAACACCAGGTGCTGTAGGTTTGGGAGACGGACCTGGCAACCCACCCCCAAAAATCAATCCACCATTGAAAACATGAACAGCAGAGAAGCACTGACAATAGTGTTTCACCTGTTGTATATAGGGTAAATATGAGTTGGATACTGACTCAATAGCACCTAACAACAACAACAATAAACTTCTACAATATCTAAGTCTTAGAATCCTTGATTTTCAATCCACTGAAAAACACACATTAGGGACATAAGCTCAGACATCTCTCAGCTATGAACTGAACTAAATCATCCACAAGCACATTCTGTTTAAGTTTTAGCCAGGGTGACCTTTCAACTAACTTAAGAACTGGCAGGAAAGGACCACTGTTAAGTAGCACTTTCTTGGGTCCAGCCTCCTAGGAGGGCTACCCTAACTTGCTAGTTTGTTCACATTCTCTCTTTATATGTTTTCCTGTGGTGACTTAATCCTTGCTTTCAGAACCGAATTCTACTCAGTAAATCATTGGTGTTTTACTCCTTTCCATTGTCCAGCTTGTAGCTTTGGGAAAGTTCTCTATTTCTCTGCAGTCCTCAGGTTCCAAATGCAATTATTTTGGCTCTTAGAAGCCATCTTAGTAACCCTCTTTTCTTTCCTGGCCTTGATCCATTCCTATACTGCTTTTCTGTAGACTTGCCATTCATCAACTCCTGCCTGGTTCAATATTATCTGCAGAGTTTAGCCTCTGGATTCCACTGGAACCCGAATTCAATTTCAAGAAGTAACCTCTAATTCTAGTG